>NNCF01129384.1:252199-279704 GCA_002313205.1 Laupala kohalensis
AATAAATAAAAGGGATGTCTTTTTTTATTTATTCATGTCTGAAACGAGGTTTTCATAGTATTGATCTCTGATTATTTTTTTAGGTTGCACGATTACTACCAAATTGTTATATCGTGGATAAATATGTCACTAGAAGATGTAATTTATTTGTTCCTTAAGTAGTTTTATATTATTTATAACTCGAGAATTAAACTTTTGTGTTATTAGTTCATATTTGAGACAAACGTTTTCTATATTTATTTAATTCCTTTTCACATATATGAAAAACTTAAGAGAATCGCATATTATGTGAAATTACTTTCGACAATACACATCACTTGTAGGCAATGATATTTGGTTTCTTTACTTCAAATATAAGAAATTATAGGAATATTTATAAGTAATTTGTGATTCGAATAATACCAATTCCATACAATATCTTGCAATTATATTCAAATTCTGTTAAAAACTATATTTTATCACAGTATTACGCGAACGGTTTTTACAGAAACTCTAATATCGGTTACATTGCCTATGAAGACCTTGCGAGACAACGAATCTCGAGATGTCGTTTAAATATAGAGAATGGTAAAGTTTATTGAAGTCAAGAATATACAGAATATTTTTGTTATAGAAGTCCAAAATGTGTATAATAGAAAAATACAAAATATTACTGTGTTGATTGCAACATCCTGTAATCGTGTGAGGCTGTATTCAGCCCTCATATGAAATAAGAACTCCTAGCATACCCTTGGTACGGGATGGGAATGGGTATACATGTAAAACTAATCAAAAGTTACCGATATAAATGTGGAGATCAAGGTTTTGGGGTCACTGAGATTATTAATGATATTTCTGATGCTGCTTCAATCCATGATCAGCCTTATAAACCCCGTCACCTAAGGGAAGGGTATGGCATAAATGTGTGACACCTCAGGAAAGGATATGACGAGTTTACAATTTTCGGTGTCGCTGTGATGAATGGTATCACCCCTATAAGAAGGAATATAGCTGGAAACATATTACAGAATTCACACGAACAAAGTTGCGGGTACTCTGTATCATATAAATAGTAACTTAACATTTAAAAATCAAAATTATAAACAACTCGACTTTAATACGTGTGTTCCATATAATGTACCAGTCAGGTGAGATCAAACATGGCGTTTGCGCATACTACCATTTATAGAGTCTTAGTAGAAGTGGAAAATCACGTCGCAGCGCCGCGGACACCAAGTACGAAAGTATTTTTGAACATGTTCAGCTTCTTGCAAGTGTGCAATTGAGAAGGGTTTACTACATTTTGTTATCCTTTAGCGCATGTTGAAGTATTTTATTGCTCTTTTTTGGTCTCACGTCAAATATATAATTTTCTATGATTATTTTACTACAATGACTATCAATGAGGAACAGTGAATTGCATTGTATTGGGATCGCGATGTGAACCATGAGATATAGTGTCGAAACCACTGTTGATCAGAAATGTTTTAGGTAAAATGCCACGAAACAGGAAGTCCAATGTTGGTGTCCACACAGACGCTGAAATCAGTGCTGCTTTAAAAATGATATCCGATGGGCAAAAAAGTAATAGCTGTTTCGAGATCAACGAATATACCTTTCACAGCCCTATATAGATATCACAAACAAATAAAAATATCATCGTCTCAAGATCCTATAATACCGAAATACTTCCACCAAATTATTCAGTGCGAAAAATTTTCCGGAATGTTCAAAAAAAGAACTTGATTGATTATTTGAAGTAATGCAGAAAATTGTTCTACGGACTACCATACTATATACAAACAGACTAGCGTTGGAAGTGGCAATTATGATCAACGTGAAAGTGCCATAAAATGGCATGAAATAAAGCGGGCAGGAACCGAATGTTTTTACAGCTTCAGAAAAATATTCTTTAATATTAGCCTCAGAACGCCTAAAGAATGCAGTTTGAGTCGGCGCTCAACATTCAACCGCGACAATGTGAAATGGTTTTTGACAATTTTGACAAAATATAAATGTTATGTCTAGACAAGAAGTGTTCGGCAATGGAACCAGAGTGTACAACGTGGGTACTACGACCATTCAAAAACGTCTGCCAAGTTATTGGCAATTAAAGGACAAAAGCTAGTATAGAAAGTAACCAGCGCAGAGAGAGGTACTCCAGTGACCAAATGCTATGTTGTAAATGCTTTAGGGTACACACTACCTCCAGTATGTACCCTCTGAATTTGGCTCAAGACAACGGCGTGACGGTTCCACCACATTCGGTAGGGAAAAAACTGGAATTAAAGTTTGGGAAGTTATGTAACATAAGGACAGCAGATGTATGTATATTCTTTTATAATAAAACTGTTTTATCTAAAATTTTGTAATTTTGATGCTTTTTATGGTTAATAAAAAAATATATTGAGACTTACTTCCTGAAAAGACAGCTTTGAAGTATAAATAATAAAGAGTTATTTTGAAGTAAAAATGTTTTACTAGACTGTAAATATTAGCGATTCACTGTACCCCAAATCCGTGATTCACTGTGACCCTAGCATAGGTTACAGTGGATCAAGCCCCATTTTCTAAAAACTTGTTTTATTTCATTACTAAGTTTCCTAATAGTCGTCTTTGTTATTATTTTTCAAAATTAGATAAGTGTTACAATATTTTATTTAAACTGGCCATTTCAAAGTGAAAATAGTAGACTTAAAACACATTCGAAAAAAAATCCATTGTACCCCATCTTCTCCTATATAATCAGTGATTTGTCAAGGAATAAAAATTACTTCCATATAATGTTTTAAATTTATTATTTTCATGTGATTCATTAAAAATGTTATTATTATAATGATTAAAGTTAACTAGTTTGATGAAATAAAAATGTACAACAAAATTTCAGAATTCAAAATACATTTTTAGATTTTCTTTACTTTTTTCAACATTTTCCAAGAGAAAAAAGATATCGAAAGTCATAGTGATGCAAGTACATTCCACCGCCCATAGTTTGTACCTTGAGTTGAAAATATAAATATAATTGTGGTAGAAGTCGAGAAAAAATGGATTGGATACAAGGTTCTCGCCGATATATTTTGTGTTCCACAAACCTCATGAAAAATGACATTAAAGTGCACTGAATAATAATCTTCATCAGAACACATTCATTCTCGTCTATTTCGTTGGTGAAGTTGGGAGTATTTCTTATAATATTCTTAAATTATATAGGCCAATAAATAATATTTATTTATTAAATATTATAAATAGTTCTGGAACTGGAAAAAAGCCGGTCTTATGGCTCTGAATAAAAATGATTGCTGATATCAAATTCTCTCTTTCTTTTATATCTATACAAGTAATGAGATGCAAAGGTAGATTAATCTAGACAAAACACTCATAATTTTGCTTTGATAACAACGATTCTAATGGTTAACTCTGTTTATACCCTTTTACCCACCACGAGCGAGAAAGTGATTCTTGAACTGCATCAATATTCTTTACAAACAAAATCATATTTTCAAGGTAAGCTATTTAGTGTGCACAGAATACGCTTATCTGACATTTGTACTCGAATTCACAAGTATATTCTACAATTTTAACCAACTCGCAGTCTTAGAATTGCTGGATGTTAAACATTACAACATTGAAATGGAATCCGCCAGTTCCCGATTTCGCGTAGCGGTATGAAAATTTGATAGTCTTGCAAGGTTATTATGTGACCTTCACCACACACTAAATCTTCTTGGAATCTTCGCTCAGTATTTGTAGTTAAGGTACATTTCTTCCGAAAGGGTAAATAATGCGAAGAAACTACAAGAAAAGCATTGAACAAAAATATTTAAGACAGTTTTATAAATGTTAATATTTTAACGAGAACACTGTATTCATTAAAAATATAATTTGTACTTTATTTTGAAACAATGAGATATAACAACAAAAGTATTACTAGTTCAATAGCATGTTTAAATACAATATACAATAAGTTTAAAATTGTTGTTTTTTACCTAAACAAAGAATTTTACTTTTGTATTTTACTTTAGTATACTTGTGGGAGGAGCGATTTCACACAATGGTTTCTGAAGAAGCGCACGCCCTAAAAGGTTAAGAAACATTGCACTAATACATGATTTTTCGATATTCCGATTTTGGAGAGATGAAGTACTGTGAAATGTGCTATTCTGAATTTTTTCTATTTTTACTGTCTTCTGCTTATTTTATCAATCTTTCTTTGAGATATCATATCGGTTTTTGTGTAAAAATCAAATGTCTAATAACTTTCTCTCTTGGGAAATTTTGATTTTTACCCTCTAAGAAGTGAAAAAGGGAAGAAAACATGATCTTTTGTCTGACTGACTCCTTCACAGACTGACACAGTGAGAAAGAATATTGAAGATATAACTTTGGAACTGAATGCTTTGGATATAACTTAGATGCTCGATAAGCAAGTTTTTTTGAAATTCTTATTCTAAAGGGATGATTTATAGTGAAACATTTTTCTTTTGAATTTCGTGATCTGCTTTCCAACAACAAAATCTCCCGTGTAATTTTGGGGTCGGCTAAACGTAGTATATAAAAAATATTGTAATAATTAAACTATTTATGTACATGTACGGGCATTTCCTTAATTTGGGTTTGGTTATGGAACTTACATAGGCCTAAATGCAATTAAATAGTTTCACGATTTTTCTTGTGTTTGGGATTCTAGTCTCACATTGCGTTCGAACAATTAAAACGTTGTGTCTAAAATGCAAAACAAATAACATTAATATACATTTGAGAAAGTATATTAATGATTTATTTCACCAATGATATGGAGAAAAAGAAATTTAGAACACGGAGGGAATTAAATAAAACAATGTTATATATTGGTATACACCAATGGTGTAAAACGAAATTAAGAACATCTCATTCAAGACAGAGTGGCATTACATTAAGCTATTTTCAAGAAGATCGTTGGCTACCAATGAAGTACTTGTTAACTTACCACTATCCAGTATTTGCAGATGTCCATTTACCTTCCGTGCTTCGTTGTAATTTGTGCAAGAAACCACACTCAGATCATGAAATATGTTCTGAAATTGAGAAAATTTGGTAGAATGTCACAGCAAGTCTTTAGACGGTATACGTCAAAAATGAGAAATAATCCAAAATTTGGTATAATGATCGAGCAAGATTGTAGAAGAAATTATTTTCAAATATAAATTTTCTCTGATCCCGTCGCTCTGCTTTGGAAGTACAAGCCTTACACTAAGCTGTTGGTGATAATTATCATTATATTATTGTTCAAAAAATATCTTTCCATTTTCAATGTTTATCTGAAAATACACTTTAACTGATATTCTTTATTCTAAGTATTTTAATGACAAAACAATATTAGAATTCTAATCTTGTGATTTCTGCAATAATTCGTAAATATAATTAATCGAGGTGATTGATAACAAATAGAGTGAATATATTCTTTTCGCCTCCGTAATTATCTGTGTTATGTTTTTAACAGTATCCATTCCCCCACCCCCACTCTCGTTTCCGGGATTAACAGTAATAATGTAAAATGCTCTGAAACATGTGAAAAATATAGTTTTAATATAAGAAGGAAAAGCATCGTTGAAGATTTAATTTAAAAATGCTACACATTTTTTAAAATATTTTCTTTCGCCGGAACTAATAGCGATTATTTTTTAAGTTGATACAATAAAAATGTGCATAAAATAAATATTATATTGATTCTAAATGAATATAAATAATGCCAAACCATCAATATACGTGGTGACCTCTTTCCAAGGTTATACCTACCTGCTACAACCGTTCTTGACTAAACAAAATGTTTGATTAGTCAAGTTGCCAAAGGTTGGCAATGAAGGCTTGCAAGACAAGCACTATTCGAAGTGCGAGAAACAAATGAATTCTTTCGTCGGACAGATTGAACCTGGATTTTTTAAAAGAAAATGTGTTCATACGAGTCCTAAGACGATGGAAATATTAAATTATATGTTAAGTACAGGAACTGTTCGTATTATTGCTTTATTTCGTATTAATTTAAAGTAATAAGAAAGAGATCACGAAAACAATGCAATCAATCGAGTGATTATTTGCCTTAAATACATCCATTTTGTATGATTTATAAAGAAATTATGAATAATTGATAGTCATAATTATTCATTATCCTTACTATAATATTCTACCGAGTCAAACACTGTGTTTTTGAAAGAAATGAAATGAGGATACAGATAAGACCAAAAAGTCCTTGGTTTTTTATAACTAAAGTTGTAATTTAAGAAACTTATTTTGCTGATAGCTACTTACTATGCCTTCAATGTCCAAATAGCTAAGAGATTTCGTAATTATCTTCTTCTGAGATTTGTCGCCTTCCATAACGTCTGCTCGAGGTTCTTTTACATCGAGTAAAATATGTAACTGCACAAACATGGACTTTTGAATAAAATAATTAGTTCGTTAACTTGCAAAGCAGTCAAATACATCGTTCAGTTTTGTATGTCATCCGTCCACTTTTTACCAATAAAGAATAAATAACAGTTCTGCGCTCAAATAGCATAGTAAAATCCATGCTGAGCAAGCTGGTGCGTCGCAAGAACGGAGAGAACAAACTTCAACGTCCACTGATCGCGGGGAGTGACCGCCAACTGACTGGCTTCTACGAGGACGAAAGCGTGAAGACGAGAGCCGCGCAGTGGCGTTGCCTAAGGCTGCTGACGTCATCGTCCCGCCCTCGCACCCAAATGGTGCTCTTCAACTCTGGAGTCACCGGTCACGCTGCAAATGAACGTCGGAAGCTACTTTTCCATGACAGAAAAAGCAAAAAATGGAAAATTAATTAATTCTAAGATTCGTCGTTTGTATTACATTTGCTAAAGTATGCAAGCTTAGAAAACATTCCAATGCAACGTCATGTACAACGAAGGAAACTATATGCTACCGTTCTCTTCGTATTGTTTTCAGATTGTGATTCTGACAAGCACAAATGTATCGGGAGATTCCGAATTTTCGTCTTCAATATTGTAAAATTATTTTCACTTTCACAATTTATACAATAGTTCGGAATAAATATCACAGCTATATTTCCACGTATTTCATGATTAAATTCCTGTCAAATCTTTCATGGTTTCGAATGTTGACCAAGACAGAAAATTTAAACACGAAATACTTTTGGATAAATTGTCAGAAAATTTGATTTCATTTTGTTATTGAGAATGGACTCATCCACGGGTTATAGATTAGGTTTCAGGATTATTTAAAATCCTTGGGACATATGGAATAAAGGTAAAGTATGCCATTGGTGTGTACGAGTATAAATGGATCATAATCTTCACACAAAATGAATGAAAACATATCAGCAGTCTGTTGTACGAGTGGTTGAGATTCTTGTGTTTTCCCATCCGTTAATATTTTTATATGCTGAGCATAATATAGAAGCGTACGCGCGCGCGAGTGTGGAACTATGAGTAACTGTGGAAGACATGAGTTTGTGTAATAATACCCTCACACACCATCATTAACCAACGGCTTACCTATTCCATACGATGGGAAGATACGTCCCTCAAAACTATTCCAACTCTTTTAACTTATAACTCTCCCGGGCACTATAAACCATTATCCATATTTATGAAACAAATTAAATGTTGTTTTCAATATAATACCAAATTTTCAGAAAATTTAAATACAATAAGTGACTCATTAAAACAAAATTTAAATAGAAAATAATTGTGTATTTTAAAATCAAAGATTTGCTATACCCGGTGCTATAAGAGTGTGACTACCTTGTTTCCGCATTAAATAATATATCTTTTATTTAATTTATTACAAAAAAATCAGTACACATAGACTTATCAAGAAAACAAAAAGTCTCGCATATATGCATTGATACTGGAATTATTTAAAATATAGTTAATTTTTTCTGAATCAAGTAAATAAAAACAATATTTCAAAACTTTTATTGAATTGGTAAACTATTTTGTAAAACATAATAAAGTAATTCTTTAATTCTTTAAGTGAAATAGAAGAGAAACTCCAAAATGTTCCATGATATGTTAATGAAGTAATGTGTGTTACAAGTGAAATCGTTAATATATGTGGTATATAGATATGTTTTGTATTCCGGAGCGAAAATGTTTACCATTTTCTAAAAAAATATTATTTTTTTGTTCACGTATGGTGAACAAGAAAGAACTTTACATTAAGAACTGTACATAAAAGAAACATAATGTTCGCTTGTTGGAGAGACTTGTCCAGTGAAACAATTGCGATTGTTTTTTTACACACAGAAGCTCTAATGCTACATTTTATCATGTTTGTGTGTTATTTACGGGAGAAACTTTCGTTTCAGGTAGTTCTACCGACAGATACTTAAATCTTTTAAAGACTTATAGCCAAGTGCACCAACTACTGTTAAATGTGCCCGTTAAGAAATACATGTTAAAGGTTAATTTCTGTTAACGCGGAATTTGTGTGCACCATTCTAAACTCTCAATAGTTAACGGGCATTATCTAGTGGGCGTTAAAATTTGGATTTATGGCATTGAACGCACCCACCGGGAAATAAAGTCATATTTATGTACACTCTTTACGAAAAAAATGACGAACGCTACCGGCACGCGTTCTCTTTCATGGCCGTCTGATGATCAGTTCACTACTTCTCATCACTTCGTTCCATAGTGGAATTGGGAGTTGTTAATTGTATTAGGACTTTGTAGTTGTAATTTTGGCTGTGGAATCTACGAAGAGGCTGTGGAATCTACGAAGAGATCGGTATTCTTAATACATGGTTAATACACGGTTCATTGGCGAGACGGGAAATTTCTGTCCGTTGGAAACTCTATCCTCGCACTTAAGCGTTCCACAAGGGACAAAACTGTCTTCTTGGTTAGCCTAAACCGCTCCTGAAACTGATGTTCAGTTAGTTAATGCAATGGATCCTCTCTCTCGATGCTGTCTTCGGTTGCCTTCGAACTACATGATCTTCATAAATAATTACATCGAACATATCTCAACAAACTTCCCGACACTCCAACACATTCAGACTGACGGTCTGTTAAATCGGCTAACACGATAAAAATGACTTATTTAATTTAAAAGTCGTTAAGAAAACTTGTCTTACCAGCCATTTAACCAACATATGGGTTTTAACATTTGAATAAAATTGTTTTCCTTATGAGAAAAGATTTAATTTTGAAAATAAACTACTTTTTTAATCTTTTAAATCTATGAAATTGTTTTGAGCTCTAGTCGAATAACTACATTAATTTTAAAAATAGAGATCACCGAATACTGCAGATATGTAAATTTTTGTTCCCTGTTCTAGTCTTGTCCGCCATTGTCAACACTATCATGAGAATAAAGGCTAATGGTAGGTCATGCTTCTTACGGATTCAAGGGAGTTAGCAAAGTTCTCCATGAATATTTTTAGTTACAAATTAGAGTGTCTTTACTCCCTAATACTAATCATAAAACTAAAAAGAAATAGTTTAAATTTTTTTCATTTATTTTCCTTATTAAACCATGTTTCAAACAATGTCAATGCATGGTATTTCAACATTTTCTGCCTTCAGCTCTGTTTACATCTCTCATTTACAAATATTAAAATAATATACAAAAAATTAATTGAAGGGAGATATAAATGATCGCTAGCCTGTTAGCCTGCTCCTGGCGTTAGCTGCGGTCGTAAATGTGCTCTCTCTATTTTTCAGTTTAATCTTTCTAATTATTTTATTTCTTCGAGTTTTTGTGATTTAGAAGTTGTATTTAGATCCTAAATTTCATTGTATGGTTTAATTGTTTGTTCTGTCTGAGTGTTAAGTGAAAAAACACTAAAAAAAATTCCTACGGTTTTCAAGCCTAACGGACCGAATATAATTTCATATTGTTTTCATTCAAAAGTGTGATAAAGCTTACATAAGTACATAAATCATAAATTTAACTTCTTGGTGCATTTAGATTTTCTGGTGCGTATACTATTACATTATTATTAACTTATAAATAACGTACTCTATTGTTGCGCTGCTCAAGTTTCGTCGCCGTGAATAGAATTATTCCAATATTTTACCATTTGTTTTCTTGATTGTTTTTGTAGTTATTCATTACACATAATATTGCATTAGATATTGTCAAATTAATTTATTTGCTGTTGTCGTCCTAAATTATTATTTCTGTCATTTTAGTTGTGGGTTTGTTTATTTACTTATTCATTTAATATCTCATTTGTAATTTCCGTAGTAATTTTTTTTAAATTATACTAATATCTGTCTGTCAGTTGTCAGTTCGCGTGTACTCATTTGCTTTTGTCGTTAAGTTACTAACCAACTCACAACAATGGACACAATCGCATTCCTCAACGCATTCAAAGCTGACCTTCACAAGGCGTACAATAACTTGATACATTATATTGACACACGGATCAGTACGCTGGAACAGGTCAATAAGCACACGATCGGCGGTTGAACGACAGTCAGGAATCCTCGCCGTCCATCCAATTGTCATCACCCGGTTCGACCAAATATACATGCACCACCCCAACTCTTCACTCAAAATAGGTTTAGTGTGTTATATGGCATGTCAGTTTCCTCCCTTACCTATTCATTTCATCCCCTCCCGTCCAGTACCCAAATATGTTCACAAACCATTCACTGGAAAGCACAGCTAACACTTCCAGAAAGAAATCAAACGTGCTCATATTAGCTGATAAACACGGTCGTCACATGTCCTCCGTTATGCGTGTATTGCTTCCCAGCCAGTTCTCAGTCTCCGGTTTCTTTAAGTCAAACGCTCGTTTGGCTGAAGTTATTAGAGAACTGGACACCTACCTAAAAAGTCACAGAGCGGGACACAGTAATCATCATACGTAGCAGAACAATATTAACGGGTGGTCATTTCAACGCGTCTGAACATGTACAAAAACTAATAACGGCCTCTCAGCACACAAGCATAGTACTCTCTAACCTGCCTGCTTTAACGTTCCACAAATAAACCACGAAATTAACCTGGCAAACATCACCTAGCAGATACAAAAATCAAATTTTTTAATTTGCAACCACACCTGACTGCCTAGGACTTTACCCAGCACGGTTTACACCTGAGACCGTCCGGAAAACATCACTTCGGTTCTCTCCTAGCTTCACATCTGACCTCACATTTTCATCCTGCTCCTTCACCTTCTCCTACACCTCTTCTACCTCCTTCTGCTCCTACCTCATCACCTCCCCCTCCTCCAACTCCTTCTGCTCCTACCTCGTAATCATCCCCTCCCCTTCCCATCTCCACAACCATTTCTTCCCCTGTTCCTGACCTTCCTCATCTCACTCGTCCTCATTTATTCCTATAACCACATCCCCTTCCGCCCCCATACACAGTTACAACTTGCGCTCAAGAGTACGATGTAGTACTCGAAGGTGACAATCGCGATAGGGTGAAGCGTGCGGGCTTGATCCGGGACAAGAAGCTGTACCTAATTCATATTCCCCCCCACAATCTAACTTCAATTCTATTTCTCGAGAATCACAAACTCTTTGCGAAAATAAAATTATTTTATTTCATCATAATGTCCAATCCCTTTCAAACTAATTGACAGACATTGAAATTCTTGTACACGAAAATCCATTCGATTTGCTGTATCTCATAGAACATTGGCTTTCAATTCACATCATGAATTTCTCATTATCATGTAGCAAGTTCTTACTGTCAATTTTTTTTTAAAAGAATACGTCCCCACTTAGGTACGTGTATCTACGTTCGTAATGATATTTTATCTTCACAATAGTCACGCTAAGAGAACTTCTGCGCTGATAGCGTGTTCGAATTTTCTGCAGTTAATTTTACCGGCAGTTATTATTTTGTATATTTATAGACCTCCTCAATCAGATCTTGACATATTATTTCGGAATTTTAAGAATATTTTAAAACGCATTACACGTAAATCCAAAAAATCTATCGTTATATATGGTGATTTCAACATAGATTTCCTGAGTGCTTCCAATTACGCAAATTCACCCATAAATCGACTCAAGAACCTTATCGACTCCTTCAGCCTTGTAACCACGATAAACGACCACACTCATTTCTCCAGTTTACCTTAAACATTGCTAGTTCAGATTATTGTCAACAATGAAACCTTGTATTTCTCTGAACTGTTCTGTGCTGGATACAGCGATCGCCTTGCGCAAGTGTTGACCATTAAAGATAAACACAAACCACATAAAATCATTTTCAAGTATTCTAGACAGTTCAACGACACAAATTTAGGCATATTTACAAATTATTTTCGTGGGAAAACTTGGAAAGATGTTTTCAATTGCCAAAACATCGACGACAAATTCAATATATTTATTTCAACATTCCTAANAAACATCGACGACAAATTCAATGTATTTATTTCAACATTCCTAAAACATTACAACTGTAGCTCCCCAATAAAACGCAAATTAATTAACACAAATAAATGCAATAGATCGATCACCCAGGGGATAAAAATTTCTTCCAAAAACAACGCCATTTATATTATCTTTCAAAACCCTATATATGACGAGCCCTAAAGCCCCAGAAAAAAAAATTAAAACCCTATATGCTACAACCCAAATTCCATGATTATTTCCGTAAATTTAAGACTATTCTCCGAAAAGTAGTCTATGCAGCTAAAGTTATGGAAAATGACAAGCAGATACTAAAATCGAACAACCGGACCAAAACCATGTGGAATATTGTTAAAAATTACACGTCACCTGAAAATCGCGAAGAAAACATTTCCCTACTAAACAATGGCAAAATCGTATCAAATCCACTTGACATCGCAAATTTGTTTAATTCTTATTTCTCAGAATTAGGTAAAATAACTAATTCAATATCTCAAAACCAATGTCCTCCGAATATATCTAACCACGTTTCCCATTGTATGTTCACTTCCAAAACTAACGCCAGTGAAATCATGAAAATCATAAGTTTATTAAAAAACATATTTTCAACAGGCACATGTGATATACCCGAATTTATTGTTAAATTTTCGTCCCACGTTATATTAAATCCACTCATAAACATATTTAATAGTTCATTATCGGAAGGGGTGTTTCTTAACATATTTAAGAGAGCTTAAGTGAAACCTTTATACAAGAAAGGAAACAAACACAATATTGGTAATTATCGACCAATTTCACTACTACCCACTTTCTCAAAAATCCTTGAAAAATTGTTCTATAAGCGTATTCTAGATTTTTTATCAAAATATAACAATTTCTCTGACAATCAACATGGATTTCGGAAATCCTTTTCCACCACCAGCGCCATATTTTCTTTCTTAAATGATGTTACCACTTCTCTTGACCATGGAGAATCCTGAGGGTGTTTTTCTAGATTTATCTAAAGGATTCGATGTGATTGATCACGAAATTCTCCTTTTAAAATTACTTTCAGAAACAAAGTCACTAATTCGCGGAGTTCCCAAGGTTCAATTCTCTGCCTTATACTCTTTTTGTTGTATGTGAACGACATGTCGCCTTCCACATTAGATTGCAAATTGGTTCTTTTTGCCGATGACACTAATCTACTATGTGAACACGCCAATGCTCAAAAAGTTTTGTCTGACCTCTCGGCTTGGTTCCATGCAAATCGCCTCATTATAAACACTGACAAAATATGTCATATGTCATTTCACAATTGTATCACAAAATCTTTACCCCAGGTTTCTTTTTCATTATACGGAACACAATTAAAAACTGTTACTAATACAAAGTTTTTAGGTCTTCATATTCGAAAAGAATCTTCATATTCAAATGGAATTGTCACGTTGACAATCTTAATTCGAAATTAAGTAAATTGTGTTACGCATTCCGAATCTTTGTTAATATTGTGAGTCCACACATTTTCCGTTGCGTATATTTTGCAAATTTATACTCCAATTTACAATACGGCGTCATCTTCTGGGGCAATTCCGGGCAGAGCGTACAAACTTTCAGAATTCAAAAGAGGATTGTTCGGATAATTTGTAAATCTCACCCCCGAATCTCTTGTAAACTTTTATTCAAGGAATTAAATGTTTTAACACTTCCCTGCATTTATATTTATGAAAATGTCGTGTTTGTACTGAAGCACACACTTGTTTCATATAAAACAGTTTTGTTCACGAACACAATACTCGCAATAGGAATAATATTCATCGTCCGAGTGTCAACTGCGTTTTGCCAAAAAGGGCCGTATCATTCGGGAATCGTTCTATGTAATTCCCTGCCCAAAAATATAAAAGATATTATTAAATTAAATCTCTTCAAATCCGCGGTTAAAAGCTATCTTCGGCACCAGTGCTTCTACACTGTAAAATAATTTATTAATTTTAATAAAAATTAAAGTCATCTTGTACTTTATCACGCCATTGTTGTAGTACTTTCAAAATATCTGACAACAATTTCAAAACTATTTTCCTGCATGCTAGTATTATGTCTTATTATTCATATAAATTTAGTTGTATATGTAGTCAACCCTGGCACGGTTGTGTACATTAATTCTGTATCCCCATCCTAGCCGGGCTTTTTCTCCGGTTTTCCTTCGGGTAGATTTTTTATACAGACTCGCTAGGCTCTTGCCTAGAGACGGCATCAATTGATATAATTATTATCGAATTTAGTGTTATTTAATAATTACGAATTATCAACAATACTTTCCGAATGATTTATAGTTCTATAATAATAATACGTACTTGTGAAATGACGTTTCTATGCTTCATTAAATACAATATTTGTCAGTATTTGTTAATACTATAACACATGTCGAATTTTTTTCATCGTAAGGAGTATGTTGAAATGTTAAATCCGCCTCTGCCTTAGGGCCCTTGATCGGAATTGATAGGATGGTCGCTTGCTTCTGGAGAGTAAATTAGTTTATTGTCCTCCACGTGGTCATATGCAGTTTGTATCTGCTTTTTTGACAATAAAGTTTATTTCTTAAGTTAATGAAAGAAAAAAAATCAACTTCTTAAGTAGCATGTCTTAAGTTAACTCAATTATTGTTCACAATATCCCTAATGTCATAAATTTTATTAATATATATCTTGGATATGTTGTATGTCATCTTTGTTTCTATTAAGGTGTTACACAAACGAATGTTCAATTTTCAAGTACTCTCTCATATACTCACTTCTCTCCGGTCCTTAAATTGAACATTCCCACAACATATGTTCCACATTTTCATTTTCAGTTTAAATATGAACATAGAAAATAATAAGACTTTTGACTGACATTATTCGGCAGTACCACCTCAAGTGAAAAATATAACCGATAGTCTCCACGTTTTGCCTTGTTCAACTAGTTTAGGGGACTGTGGAAGATTTGCAGTAAAGATAGTGGAAACAAAGGTACATCCAAACGGCAATTTTATTGCGGGGAGTTTGTTTGAGGTAACATAACATTACAACATTGGCTAGATATGTTTTTAACTTGCCAACAGTCCGAATTTCTCGTTTTTCGGAAGTATTTAGATGAGTGGTAAACGAATAAAGAGCATATTTCTGGAACATAAAGATAACATATATGTTACAAACACAACACGTAATTCATGAATATAATCAAATGTTGATATTTTTCTATAAAACATTTGTTTATGTTGTTTAGTGATCTACAGTTGAGACGGCATTTAAATCATCCAAACTTATGTGATATCTTCCGTACATCATCTTCCTTCAAGTTAACTGTCAATTCGTGAAGCAAGAGAAAGATTGTATTCCTCTAATTTGAATGTACTCTGCAAAGTCATTTACAACATAGTACCGTGGGAGAAAGCCTATCGTTGCGTACGTTGCAATTACCTCTCCTCTTCACTATGTTCGTGAAGGGAAGTGTTTCCAGGAAGCAGTTCGCGTAGGCCAATCTGAGCATCACGCTCGGAAATATGTGGCTCTCAAGTCGAACAGAGTCTAACTGAACAAGAGACTGGCAATTATTTAATTGAAGAATAAAATAAATAAACCATGCCGAAACTTGTTATTAAGGGAGACTGAAAAAGTGCAATTTGTAGACTTACTATAGATAATTCATTTGTTTCAGGTCTTTTGTTAGAAATGCATTTCGGTTGCCAAAAATTCTCACAAAATTTTATTGTTGTTAACTTTTAATTAACGCCGAAATTATTAGTTATTCAAAGATATTAAATTTGTTAAATTGTGTTCTTTAATATAATCGATCGCTGCAAATTAACGATTTTTATAGACATAAAGTACTTTCATCACTACTTATAATAATTTCGGTGCTCCCCTTTGGTTACTTGCCTGGCTTGTTTGAAAAATAACGACTGAAAACATGAGTTATAAATGGAAAGAAAGGTGAGCTATGTTAGAATTTAACATGAAATTGTTGGAAAATCTCTATAATACATTAAAATAAATAACTACATTTATAGTAACATAAATACCTACATTTATAGAGGCGGATATGCCTGATGATATCATAGTTGTGCTTTGGCAACTTCTAGTAGTTAGTAGCATAGTTTATTATCCCCCACGAGGTCATACACAGTTTGCAACTGCTTTTTGACAATAAAGCTTATTTTTACTCCAAAACGCCATGATGTGTTATTATCGACTCATTCTTATGAAGAATGTGAAAGGTTAAGATAATTAGGTATACCATGCACATATAAAATATCAAGTTTCAATTCAAGCATATTTTGTGTGATTTGGTTATATGACTCCTAAAAGTCTGTTAAGTTATAACGGTCACTCTTGTCAAGGTAAATCAGTAAATACACGAAAGGGTAATTCTCTAAAGAGTATTTTGCCTCGTCTGTCTTACGATGTAAACATTGTCTTCCACGTTTTCACTGCACAAAACTTTAGACTACACAAAATATCGTTTGGTACAAAATGGGATTATTAATTTCACGCTAATGCAGCAATTTCAAGTACCAAACACACCACCCTTCAGTTACGAAGAAAACAATGAAGTTATCCATTTAAAGAAAAAATGTAATACATGAAATTATGATAATACATGAAAATATACAAAAATATATGAATTTAAACAAGGGATTCACCAGACTTAATTTTTTGTCTCAGCTGTCCTGACTGAACACTCTGTCCATCAAACTTTAATTTTTGCAACGTATCACAATAGTCTACAAAAGAACGTAAAAAATCAAACAAAGTCGAAAAAATAACTTTTGCAAGTTTCATAGACATTATCACTTGCAGAATAAGGGGAAGAACAATGAATACAAATGAAGCATACTTTGTATTTTTTTTTAAATATATAGCGAAAATTGCTGTAATTCTCAGTCAAATCCAAAATCCGATTTTGAACGTGAAGTGCACAAAATTGGTATTTTATGCAAAAATTTTCAAACAAAATGATATGTAATTCACGAAGAAACAATAAATTTAGTTTTATCATTTTAGTCGAATTAGAGCAGGGCAAAGCCTGGAATCAAGACGTTTTACGTCAATCTGCTCGAACGAGTCAGCAATTCCTTTATCATTCTTCATATTAAACTGCTTCTTAATTGAGCCATTGGACTAAAGAAAATATACAAGGAAAAACACATCAGGAATAAATTTAAATATTTTAAAATATTAACGTTAATTAAAATAACGTTAACGATATTGAATATTTTATAGTACACCGTATCGACCTTGAACAGGGTCTTCTTCATGTCTAGACAAATGAAAAAGGAAAAGTGTAAAAAGATAACAAATACAGAATAATAAATAAAACATACAAAAGGTGATCAATCCAACAACAAGTAAAAACCGAATTAAAACGCACTTTTAAAACTGTCTTAATACACGAGCTTACACAATCATGGGCAAGGACATGTGCGGAATTTTTATTGTAATAATAAAAACATATGAATCTAATTTATTGAATTTAAGCTGTTGTTTTATAACTCATACTTTCTTGAACAGCTTCATAAGTGAGCCATTGTTAATTTTATGATCTATTGGAATAAAATATTTTTGTTCAATATTATAGCTGTTATTATTTGACCATCTATTATCCTCTCTTTTAGATAGGATATCAATTAATACTAATATCAACGTAATCGTACATCAAATAGATAATGTAGCCTACCTGATAAATGTGAAGTGCCACAATGAGATGAGTTATCAATATTAGGCCATAAGCTGAGAAATAAAAGCATTTACATTTTTATCAATAAAACCATTTTAAATAGAAAAAGATTTAACATCCTTTTCAACAAATTAATTTGAGATATAAAATCAGATCCAGGATAACATTATTTGATTTTTAGTATGAAAAGAGACAACAATATACAACAAAAAATAACTTATTCACATACATCAATAACTCTATGTTTCGAATTAAGAAAAATAAAACAAATCCATGACAAATATGAAAAAAAAAGATATATTGACGCATAAGTGATCATGACATAGGGTCCACTGGTGCGTAAGTGGTGCGTCTCTGGTCGCGCGTCGCATACGCTACTGACATCATACTTCTCCGAGTGAACGCTGCCATGTAATAAAGGTGTGGGAAGTTCCACGGCTGCACTTGGGCCGATCCAAACACCAGGAACATGATGCCCGTCAGCAAGTAAATCGCCGCGACCACCCAAAACACGGTCCTCCACCTCACCAATGAGTACTAGGACAAATACACACTTGGTGTTGGTAGAGAAAAGGTATAAGTCAACAGTGCCGCCGAGACGGGGGGCAACCCCAAGAATTGTGGTCCTTACGGCGAGCTTCAACGTTTATAGAGGAATAAAATTACTTTAAAAACAAATCAATAAAAGTAGTCACCGGAATATACAAGTAATTTGTCATGTTTTTTATTCAAGAGACAGGATCCCACAAGTAATTGTCGATCAAAAGTGTCGATTAATTATTATCATTAGTAGTTATAGTACCTGAAATAATTTAAGTGTGTGTGATGCATAAAACAGTAGATCATTAAAATATTATTTAGTTCATTTATTCATTAAAAGCCTATATACGAGTTACGCTCGATGGGCCTACTACATGAGTATGTTAAAAAATATTACAATATTTTCGTCTCCATCCTGCCCCGGGTTTTTCTGCTCTTTTCCTTCGAGTTGATGCGGATTTTTTATAAAAGTTCTCTAGGCTTTTGTCGAGTGGCGGCTTGAAATAATACATCTCGAATTTAGGGTTAATTTAATAATTACGATTTATAAAAAATATTTCCCGAATAATCTATAGTTTAATAAGAATGTGTACTTCTGAAATAACTTTTTTGTTTCATTAAATACAAATTTGTTGGTATTCTATTAAAATTATAACAAGTACCGAACTATTGTTATTCTTATGAATGTGCTGAAATGTTAAATTCGCCTCTGCCTCAGGGTCCTTGATCGGAATTGATGAGATGGTCCCTTACGTGCTACGTAAATTAGTTTATTGTCCTCCACGTGGTCAAATGCAGTTTGTATTGCTTTTTTGACAATAAATTTATTATTATTTTTACGTTTGTTTACTTAATAGACCTACTGATTAAGGATGAGTGGTGGAACTTTTTGAAAGAGGAGGAGAAGGGGAGAGGGGACCCAAAATTCAGTATCTGCCCTCCTAACCCTCTCGGTGCCCTTGTTGAGTCATCGACTTCCGTAATTGAACGAAAAATCTGGAGAGCGCCACAATCGACATTCCAATTACAAACAAAATAAGTTGATAATTAATTATTTTGTAGAACACAAGAAAAAACAATTGGAATAAATGGTACACATCAAAACATTGATGTAAATTAACCTACTTTGAAAAACCAGGGAGAAGTCAATTACTCGCATTTTACCTGGGGAAGGATGACATGCATTCGGAACATGTAGCGAAGTATGTATGTTATCGCACCGAAAAGCATTTATGAGTTCTCTAAATTTAAATTTACTTTATAGAGAAAAAACATAATGCTATGTTGTTAACACATAAAAGTATGAGTACCTTGTGTTTAAAGGTGCAATAAATTATACATTTTATTGGGTTTAACGGTAAAATTACATGATTGGAATCTAGAATTTCTGAAAATATTCAGTTTTTTTAAGAAAAATAAGCAGCAAAATACACAACATAAATTTGAGGGACGGTCGTACAAAGTATAATCTACCTTCACCATTAGAAAAAGTAACATCAAGTAAGTCGGTACATCACGGCAAAACGTAAATGGATTTAACATAGATAAAATAAATATAGGTTATCTTAGGTCCAATTTGCATGTATTTAAGTTTTTGGTAAAGAAAAATTGCAGATACTACTGACGAGATCAGTTTTGGATGAGAGGTTCGGATACGGCGTTAGATAGAAAATAATGTTTTTTTCCAAAAGAACACTTTACTAACATTGGTCCCAAATATCGCCCCTATAACTTCGGACCTAGAAAAATTATTCCACAGAGTTTATACATACAAACAAATCATGAGACCAATTAAAGGTCTGTAGGTGTTAACGGTGCTGATAATTAATGTACAATCGGTTACAAACGATCATTTTTGGTCTTCTGAAGTGAGAGTTCTCTAGCAGGTCTTTGTTATACTAAAAGTTCAAGCCCATCGGAGAAAAACGTGCATAAATAATAATTGAAAAGTAATGACTCTACTCGTATAGCATTGATTATTCTACATTCTTACATGAGTAGCGAGAATATATCCTGCGAATTGTGGCAAGAGGAAGGTGGCTGCAAGCCCGATGAAATTGATGAGAATAAATATAACGTCTGGAAGAGAAATAAATATTTTATTACAAAATCTCTCTTTACAAACATGCAATTATTGTTCGTTTAATTTTTGGGTCACTTCACGTGAAACCAAAAACCTTCATTCTTCCAAATTGTTTAATTTTTAGGTGAATTATTTCTGAAAGTCAAATATAAAGAAACTAATTCAAAAATAGATTGCTCCAATATCTCATTCATCTTGTGGATTGATTTTTAGTCCCGAAAAGGAAGTCATTAACAAGATAAATAACGAGAAAAGCAAATAAGATAAAAAAACATTTCATTCGTTCAGTTCCTGTGTGTCCCTTTACGTAGGTAGGAAACATTCTTCCAAGAAAAAAGGAAAGAAATCCCAAATAATTTTTTTTTAGAATTATTTCTATGAAATATTGAACGGGTTGACGATATTCGTTAACAATACAAGATGGACTATGCACAGACGCCCAATTGGTGAAAGAGATATGATATGAACTACATGTCTCAACTCAAAAATCTTCAACCGACACACGAGTTGCTTATTTTCCATACGAAGGTACTTCGATGTTATCTTTACGAGAAGACGGAAGCAATGGAGGGTTTATGACTTCTGCGTGAACACAATTTCTCTATTTTAAACTTCTTAAGCAAAATATCAAAGTCTACTTCAATGTGCAGATCAATATATACCATACTTACGTAACACTAAAAGATTAAAGACATTCTTTTAAGAAATTATAACCCCTTGAATTTAATAAACAAATTAATACAGATACAAAACTCCACGATGAACATAAGTACAAATGAAGGTGAACAACAACAATAAGAATCAGACTGTAATTGAAGAGAATGATGATTCAAGAAAAATTATGGCAGTTCCGTATGATAAAAAGATAAGTCGTGAAGTAAGAAAACTATATAAGAAGGAATTCAAAATAGTACATAGATTTGTCAATAAACCCAACATAGAAAGAAACATTAAAGATAAAGTAGATAAAGGAAAAAGAAGTAATATTGTATACTTCATTCCATATAAAAATTGTAATTGTAAATATGTTGGTCAAACAAAAAGAATGTTGGACACTAGAATAAAAGAACATATGAGAAAAACATGAAAGATATTAATAGTGGTATGGTAAAGCACTGCAAAATTAATGGACATAAAATGGATTTTAAAAGAATAAGTATAATGGATCATGAAAACAACACATTTAAAAGATTAATATCTGAGCCGATGCATATAAAAACATCAAAAAATGTCAATTCTCAGATAGGGACGAACATCTATGATAATGTATTTTATGTCATGAATTTAAAGTAAAATAGAATGAGACAACACTTCCACTTCAAAATAATGTAATTTTTAATGAGTTTAAATATAAGTTGGTAGTGTATTTAACTAAACAAGGTTGGCATGAATGGATTCTCATTAGTAGTTGCAATTAGCTTGCCGGTGACTCTTGTAATTCTACAGTCGTAGAGGTTATTTGGAAAAGGTGAACGATCTGTCACCGATATGTTTTTACAGAAGGAGACTTCAAGTATATTGCAAAATTTAATGTAACTTAAAATTGTATTAAAATGATAATTCAGGTATGTAATTATATAATAAACTCTTCCTGTAGTGTAATGAAATTGAAAAAAAATTGAAATAATTGTGAATGAAATATTATGAGTAATATCCACTGTTTATTCGTGTACTAATGTAACTCGAACTTATATATTAATTTATAGTTGCACTGAGGATGATGCTGATCAGCGTCGAAACGTTGGCAATTTACAGTGAATGTTAATAAAGTGAAGTTTAGTTAATTGATTGTCTATAATTTATAACTGCATTACCCAATCATATAATTTATTAAGAAGACAATCAGCAAACAGATAATTTTAATATACCATACTTAACGTACAAGCGTAAGTCGGAGAGAGGTCCTGGCAGTTGACGAGATTGGTCACAGAGCTCACACCACTGAAAAATCCTGCAATGCTCAGTATCGCAATCGTCCAACCAGCGCTACAACCAACGTAACCCAATATGGCCACACACAAACCGGTGAACAAGTGCGCTGAAAAGAAAAGTATTACAGAATCAGTGGCATAATGATGTTTTGAAGCTCTGGAGCAAACTAAACCTAAGCTCCCCTCCCACATAAACATTAGAACCACGTGTTTCTTCTCCTCAAACAATAATTTATTATAAGAGGAGCCTTGCAGATTCAGGTTTTTTTAAACTTTTGATTAGTGTTTAGTTTTACACTAATCATGCTGCACTGTTAACGACTGCATTAGATTATCGATTTTTGATCAGTTTTGGACCAAAATGTCACATAGTGCGCCGTACGACGTTTAAAGAGAAAATTACAGTGTCACCCGTTGGTTTTACACGAAAATAATTTAATTGTATTCCAAAAACAATGGAACTTAACAATATAACAATTAATTTACTTAAATTTAATTGTTAATATTATTTATTTTCTTCTTAAAGATTTAATTTTTGTTTAATTAATTTAACGTAACCATTAATTTTAAAAGAGAAATGAAAACTACTCTGCAACCATGCTTAATAACGTTAGCTACTCCTGTATGAGCCCAAAGTGATCACGTCATATAACGTGCAAACTTATGTGCTAAGGGGTCATTCACATATTATCTCACACGGTCGGCTAGGAGGCGAAAACTGTGACGACGTGTTCCGTGAAATACGTATGTGAAAATTTCTTGAAAAAATTAGTACTAAAATCATTATTGAAAAGGATAAAAATTGCAAAAAATTATATTGCAGACTCCCACCGCATTTCATTAAAACACTTTTAAAATCTCAACTATTCGTTGAGATTGAGGACTTAACGCGTCTTCGGGAATGTCACTCCTAATTTCAGCGACCCCGAAAACTATGATCTCAACACTAATACCAGACGTTTTCGTTTATTTTTCATTTCTTCCTCTTTTCATTCCCTTTCCAAAGCAGGTATATTCTCTTATAGGGAATGACCGTGGTTTTTGTGCAAAATTGAGTGTGAGACTCTGCTCTTCTGGTCTTAAGAAATTATGTATTCAACACCAATATCGTCGTTTTTTTATTATTTTTACCTGACTCCCCAACCCTACCCCAGGGTATCAGCAACATGGACTAATTGTGAACTTCGATTAATTATAATTTAAGTTTCCTTCGGGAAGAATTAAATTTACAAGTAGACCGCCTAGATTCGATTCATCTCATCTTCCTAATGCATTGTAGCCGGCGGTCGTGTCTTTGCCTCCTCTTATGTCATTATTATTTACGTCCAGTTTTTTTATTTTAATGGTTACGCTTTATTAGCAGTTTTTTTCGGAATAATAATAATAAATTTGTTATATAACTGTTCTTTATTACTTATTAAAAATTTTATTTGTTAATATTTTGTAGTTATAATAATAAATAATACAAAATTTATTGTCAAAAAAGCTGTTAAAACTGCGCATAACCACGTGGAGGATAAGACACTAATTTACTCATATACTTAATTCACTGATTAAAAGAAGAACTTAAATAGTGTTATGTTAGGGATGGGGCACGTAATGATTTTGCCTAGGGACGCAGAAATATTATATCTTCCACTGTTCTTGGTCCTTGATCTGAATTATTCTTCGATGATTCTCGATTGATTCCGGAAAGTAAATTAATGTTTTGCCCCCCACGTGATCATACGAAGTTTGCAACTGAATATATGACAGTAAGTTATTTATTTAAACGTACTGGAAGGAACGAAAAAAATAAAAATCAGAACTGCCCGTGCAAAATGATATGTACAACCAACCTACGTAAAAGTACTTTTTTTCTCCAAATTAAGTAATTTCACGCACCGATGATGTATCTGTAAGGTAACGAGATAAGAAACAACCTAACAAAATATGACTATTTGTAACTGCGAGGCCAAGATCTACTTGACTAGTCATCGTAACACATTTTCTTCTTAGTAATTGTCTCAGTTCATTTATAGATCTAAGTTACGAATATTGTCCTTTCAATTTGTGTAAGTATTCTTCACTTCTGATGGAGAATATATTTCCCTGGTCAAATGAAATTTAACAGTTATACAATTGCTCTTTTTAAAACACTGGAATACCTTGACAATAACCAGCTGACAGTATTACGAAAAATCTAGACTACGAACTTTAATGAAACTGCAGTTTCTTAATTACGGTATACACATATTTGTATTGATGGAAACATTAACATTACTATAAATATTCACTATTAATTTTATTTGAACAGTTCAACATTTCACTCACAGAAAATAACAAATAATTTGCGTGTGGACGTCCGATCCAGTACGTTACGCGATAGTAGGCATCCCACAATAAATTCAAATATTACGACGGAGAGGAGACGGAGTATAATTGGCAATGTGGATATAACACCAGTCTGGAAATGTAAAAAACAAAACATGCAAATAAAATAGAAATTACGTCGTATTTCAAATCAATGACTGAACTGCTTACCAGTAAAATGCCTAATCCAAGCACCTCGTATATAAATTTTGGAGCGAGGAGGAGAAAAAATGTAAGCCCCGCAAGATTCCCAAAGTTAAGAAACGTCAGCGCAATGAGCGGGCAAGATGTGATTGCTTTTCTCAATGGAACGATGTCCTGCGTGGGTTGAGAATACGGATCAAACCTATCATCAGGTTTATCGCGAACCACAAACAACCAAATTAAACCCATTAGGAATGCAACTACAGATAAAATATAGTAGCAGTATGGCCATTTGAGGACAAGCAGGAGAGTTCCAACCAGTATCCACGCCGCTGCAAAGCCCGTTAATGCTCCAACTGCAACAGTCAACATCATATGCCAATATAAATCGTAAAAGTGCGTATGTCTATGTGTTTTTTTTAGTTCGTGAGTAGTCAAATCCACTTTAATAGAAACTGCAACTACACCGCATTGTTACTAGAATAAACGAAACGGGTAATGACTGGTTACGGCGGGGAAAACGCTAAATCCACATTACATATAAAACCCTAACCCTAAAAGAGCATTAATCAGAGGTTTCGTCACAGGATGAAGTGCGATTTTTCTGTGCGGAAATGACGCCAGATTGCGCAGTAGACTAGTGGGGTGGTGTGCATAAGCGAATTCCCTCCTTTCCTGTCTCTGACCCATCTCCTGCTTTCTTTACTTCCTATCCTTGATGAGTGGAACTGTTTACGTCATTTCACCACAGAAAAATCGTACTATACTGAAGGTGCGCCATTCGCATCACTCAGGGTCTACTTTTCAACAATTTCAATGAGATCGTACATTGTTGTTACTTTATTTAATTATTATCTGTCATGCGATTGCTGGAGTAAGCAACCGAACCCACATCCTAACGAACCTTGACCCTTTTCAAGAAATTTCTCATGAAAAAGAGGGTAATTTGTCCTGATAAACCCGATTAAAGAACCTTAAGAAGTCCTCTTAAAAGACTTTTTTAAAATGTAACATTAAAAAAAGCACATTTCGTACATAACGACAGGAACCATTTGAATTACCGAAAAGTTGATGATCACGTGGAACGGAGTTTCTTGTCAAAGTATCAAATTTTCCTAAATAAAATATTAATATATTGTAACACGAAGTCAATCCCACTCTGTAAACTGTGTATATTGTCGACTGAAGAGAAAAACAACTGTCGATGTACTAAATAAATAATCTTATTTCTAATAGAGGACATTTTTATACTTAAACCAACGTAAATATTCTAAATAATGAATAAATAAATAAATAAATAAATTTATTGTCAAAAAACAGTACAAACTGCGTATGACCACGTGGAGGGAAAAAAACTAATTTACTCTCCGGAAGCAAGCAAGGGACCATCCCATCAATTCCGATCAAGGGCCCTAAGGCAGAGGCGGATTCAAAAAATTCAGCAAAANTAGCTGCGAGGGTAAAATGGGTCAAATGTAAAATGGATCAAGAGTGAAATCACGACAGACTTCATTATTACTTCGAGTGAGTTGGCTGATGGCACCTACCATCTATTTGACCAAGTTATGCTAAAAAAACTAAGATGAAACATAATTCTGAAAAAGTTTAGAGGAAACAGGCACCTTGTCAAAATCGCCGTTACGTTATTTAAGAAAATCAAGAAATCACATTCCAGTAACTACCAAAAATTATAAATGTAAACAGTTTCTAATAATAAAATTCACACTTTGTACAGTCCCAACAGTTTAATAAAACTAGAATTTTTATATTTACATAATTTCAAAAAAACATGTTTTTAGAAATAAATTGTTGAAAATAATTTCTGAGGTCAGTTTCATTATAACATGGGGCGCGTTCGATTTTTATTTCTCCTGGCAATAACGAAGGAAAATCCAAGTCATTATGACAAGACAGCCATGCCATTGCCATAAGCTGAACGGACGTATCTAAAGCAACCGTCAGCTTTCTTTTACCACTTAATGTTTCTTGATGAAAAATAAGTTGTTCGAGTTTTGTTCATGTGATCTTGTGGTTTGTTAATTGTGGCCTCACGCTGTAATCACGGCACGTGACTTGGCAAACATCTGACCGTTCTGAAGTACTTAAGGGAATTATTCATAGCTACAACACTATATTTGAAATTTAGCGACTTTGCACGTAAAAGTCTAGCCACCTCGAGCTATATAACGAACCAAAACAAATCCACGGGATAATGTATGTTAAGTTTTAGACCAGACACCCCAAGCCACATGGTGGGAACAACCCATATCTTATCCGGAGATAGAGATATTGGGTTTTCGTGCACTATTATTAGTTAAGGTAGTACATCCCTTATTCTCTTCAATTTAAGAGCTTACTTCCAAATTGTCCTAAATTCATTATTTTGATTTTTCTTAAAATATTTATTATTATATGGGTATATATATATATATATATATATATAT
>NNCF01129384.1:279748-338264 GCA_002313205.1 Laupala kohalensis
TTCTTGTGATAAATCCATTTCTTCTCTTCCTGTCCCCTCCCATTGCATAATAAAAAATTTAAATGTTTTAATTTTAGGATTTTGGAAACTCTCCCCAGACCTACCCAATTCATAGATGTAAAACCACGTCAATTAGGTTTCATCTGGTCCCTAGGATTCTATACTCATCCCTGTTTAAATAAACAACAATAAATTCTTCAAAATTCAGACTTAAATTTCCATCCTACTTTTCTTTCCCGCCATCTAACGGTCAATAACGCGAACCGAAGAGAGAACTGGTTCATTTTCTACGTGACTGAGGAAGGCTGGATGCCGAAACTGTTTCGTCCAATTCGTGAGTGACTTTTGAGTGTTTTCTTTTCTATTTATTATTAACTTTCAAAATTCTTAAGTTATTGAAGACAGTAGAGTCGCTTTATTTCAGTATATCTGTGTGTGAGAGTGGGTGTGCAACCGACCAAATCCGATTTCCGGGCAAGTTGGCCTAGGCCGAACTAGTTCATTCTCCGCGTGTGAAGACAAACTGATTTCGACCACACTTCATCATGACAAACTAGTTTATCCCGTTTGCACGAAGATAAATTAATTCGTCCTGGTTCATTTTCAGGACATACAAGTTCATCCTGTTTATGTTTAGGATGAAGTAGTATTTCCTAGTTTTTACTGACATTTATTTAATTTAGTTCGTTCGTATGTATGTTGTCCTTCCGTTTCAAAATTGAAGATTTAGTTTTCGGCCACTTCCAAGTTTCCGATTAAAGTGAAATTTTACAGACGTATGGTTTGCATGACAAAATATGATTATCGCATCAGTTTTCAAAAATATACTGTTAAGGGGATGAAATGGGNCGCATCAGTTTTCAAAAATATACTGTTAAGGGGATGAAATGGGGGTATGTATGTATATATGTATGTATTTACGTTGACCTTCCGTTTCAAAATTTGTAATTGTTTTTTTCACCCACTTCCAAGTTCCCGATCGAGATGAAGTTTTACATATATCTCTAATTTGCATAATGATTCTAGTACCATTGTAGGTAAACCAACCCCAAGGGGGGTGAAATGGAGGTATGTATGTTACGAGTGTCTTCTCCACATTCACTCTAGAATGCCTAGAGTAATTTCAAGCAAACTTACACAGATCTGACAAGAAAAACTATGAGAATACGACAATCCTGTCACCCCTAGGGTTGGGGGGAGGGGAAAGGGCTGACATGTAACTATAAAATAAAAAAGATACTAGATTGAAACCATAGTTTTGGTGCCGATCAGATGGATAAGGACGGTCCCAAAGCTGCGTTTGTTCACATTCTGTCCTCATGGGAGACAATATGTTCTTGGTCGTATGCGCTAGGGGGAGGGAATCCGATGGCAGGTAAAAATAATATCGAACGACCAATATTGGAGGTAAATGCATCAGTTTTTGGTCCGCTGAAGTGTAGAGTGACTCTAAATGCAACATAAGCCCACAATCAACCTCCATGAGGAATAATCACGTATTGGGTAGGAGCTAGAAGGGGTTGAAATGTATAACTAATAATAAATGACCTATGTTGTGTTGCGAACATAGTTTTAAGATCTCTGAAGCAAGTTGTGATATTCCCGATGATTCTTCAGTTCATGATCAACCCCTATACATCCCAAACATTCCTTCTGGTGAAGGGAATACTGTGGAAATATGACATGTGACAAATTTTGGCATCTTTGAGATATTCTGATAACGTGTCACTCTAAATTGAGCGTCCATGGCATATAAGACACCCCTCGGCACCTCTTGGGTAGGGGTGGGAAAGATGTGATGAGTAGAAATAATCGATAATGACTGAGGTTGCCGATGAATAAATTATTTTTGGTGTCGCTTTAAGGAGTGACAATTCACCCCAAAGAGAGTAAGAGATATTTAACTCCACATAGATGCTGAACGCGAACTTAAATAGTATCAAGTCACTATTCATCTAAAAAAACTAAAATCAAGGATTAAACACAAATACCTGTCTTGTTCGATTAAGTTTCTTACACGACACTCCTTTTCTTCTCCAACTATAGGGGTACTGAGGTCGTACCCTCCCTAAGGGTGACAGGATTGTCGTATTGTGCCAATGGTGGCTCAACTCGGACATAACATAGGAAGTGTCTCCATTCAACTCAGCAAACCTGAAAGCTGAGATTCAACATCCATTTTCATATATCTTCGAGAATTTTTTGTGTCACCCTCTTCCCAATATCCACTTTTAGGGGTATATCATATGGTCTGAATGGTTCCATAGATTCATCTTAGTGACACAAAATAATTGGTCCCTGATATGTCATTTTCGATCATTCTTACATGTTGGCGTCTTGTCGAGAGGTGCGGCGGTGTATTGGGTTAATTGTGGATTTTAGCTCCACCGAGAGTGTCACTCTTTATTTCAGCGACTCGGAAAACTATGGTACAATACGAATGTCTGTCATTTTTAATGTTTTACATACCATCCCCTACCCCAGGAGTGTAAAGGGGTTGATCGTGGACACGTAGCATTAATGATGACACTATTTCAGCGACCCGAAAAATTATCTATTCAACTCCAATTTCAGTCGTTTTCGATATATTTTACTCGTTATCTTATTTCCATCCCTTAGGGGAGCCTTATTTTATATGAAGGGCTGAATTTTGATTCACACGATATCATGATGTCACTATGAGTTCAGCGATGCCGAATAGGGTGGACACGACACTCGTGTCATTTTTACGAGTCATTCCACAGACGTGCTAAGGGCGTACAGAGGTTGATCGTGGATATGAGCGTCATCAGGAATATCATTACTAGTTTTAGAAGGCCCGAAAACCCCGATCTCAACACTAATATTGGTCATATTCGATTATTTTACATTTCATCCCTCCCATCCCCTCACCCAGAGGGTGTTTATTCCAAATCGTGCCTTTGCGAGTGTCACTCTTCTCTTCAGAGGAGTAAAGTATTCATCTCCAATATCGCTGTTTTTTTTATTATTTCTACATGCCCAACATTTTCCATACCCTGCCTCGTGGGAGCTATTATCTGATTGGTGTGATTTAATCATATCCTTGAGACTAAGCCACTGTTCTCTAGTAACAATAAGTAAATAACTACATGCAGTTAATCAGAAGGTGATGGAATTTCTTATGAGGATGTGAGTTTCAATAAGAATAACCAACAATTCATACTAAAATACTAGGAAATACTTCTTTATCCTAAATATAAACAGGATGAACTAGTATATTATAAAATGATACTTGACAAACTAGTTTATCTTAATGCTATCTGGATTAGGACAAACTAGTTTGTCCTGAAATCGGGATTGGCCAATAACATACAACCGCGATGGGATGTTTAAATGCGGTGTGCACATAACTTTGCAGAATGTACCTGCACATGGATGATCAGGTTCGAAGGACCAAATGTTTGTAAAAAGTAGAGAATGAGGAAAAGTGGACGAGGTATGAATTAGCACTGACTGCCAACAAAACATTTAATATGACATGCAATATGAAGGAAATGGAGAAAAATAATGAAAATACAAAGCTGCGTGATGATGAGATGAGATAAGCTGATCCGTTCCTTGAAACTCCGCTGGGATAATGTGAAGTTGAAGTCGAGTTGAATGACTTTGAGTTAATGCCCAGTGAAGTTGAATTGAAGACACGATCTTCAAGTAGATAATAATTCCCATCAGCTGTAACCTGGTGCGGGCTGAAGCAGAATAATGTCGGCTAGCATGCCGACTGACGAGAGTAGTAGAGCGAAGATGTTGACTCTGCAGATGAGGTTTGGAGAGAGAAGTGGAGAGCGAATGAATGAATTCCCGTGTTTTAAGCCGCCTCTTTGTGCGCGTGGCTGTATGTTCGATTGGCGGTGCAATCGATTGCGTGACGTCATGACTTGACCTTCTATCGATTGTTTATCGATGTCGTGAATATTATGTAATATTACTGAGATTCTTGGACTCGTTCAGACGAGGGAGTGCAGCATCGTGGTTTACAAATATAATTTGTAAAGGATAATTAATAAAGTCAATTAAGTCATGTTCAACCATTTCATCTCCTTTTTTTAACTCCAAAGCGAATTTGAATAGACCTATGAAGTCGGGAGAAATTTTCCACAGAGGTCCATCTATTGCGATATGTTACTCATTATGCACACAGAGTCATACTCATTGTGCACACAGTCAGAGATAATTCATTTGTCTTAATAACATCACATGATAAAGTGTCTGGACAAACGGTAAACTTTTCAAAATTCAAATTCAAATTACGCTCCTACTTTTCTTTCTTTTCATATAACGGCCGGTCACGTCTGAAGAAGGTGAAGGTCGAAACTGTTTCGTCCAATATGTGAGTGACTTTTATATCTAATATATCCTGCATTTATAAAACAAAGTATCATTAGCCTATATACATATTATTATTCTAAGGCTTAAAATTGTGTTTATTCCCGTCCAGGCTAATCCATGGACGCAAAGAAGTCAAGAACTCATCCAGGCTGCATCTTCGTTTCTCGTTGCTGAGCACGCCAAACTGTTTATATAATGGAGTTAGAAAGAGTTGTGTTTGACAGGATGCAAAATTAACCTGTTCCCCGTACTGCCGCGAGTTTTGCCACCGTCTGGTAATACTATTCCAGAATATTTCGTCATTAATGTCGGAAATGGAAACAACATCATGTTGCTATATCATTTCACACACTATGGGAAGATGATCCTACAGGCCTCTCTGTACTCTTGCGTTGGCGAACCGCTATTTAGTGGGCATGGGCGTGTAGAGCAAGGATGTCAATTGGAGCACGTACGGGCACGACACGGTGGGCTCAGGTAGAGCGTGCAGACATGCTGTAATCAGAGTTGGCCGGTAGACAGTCATGGCGGGACGGAAGAAATCGAACAGGAGATTCCAGAGCGTAACCTCTGACTTTTTGTGTGATGAAAGCGAAGGTAGTATGAGTGAAACATGAGTCAATATGGGTAGTATTAAATGGCATTACTAAACGAAGAATCAAAAGTAATAATTATTATACATTTTTATTTATACATTAGTCAAAGGGCTCTAAACTTGCCTGCTTTTCATCGTAGACACCTCTTCACATCGTGGTTTTGTTGTATTTAAAAGTCAAAAAAGAGTGTTCCCATAACTAATTTATCAAGCAGACTATCAAATAAAGAATTTTGATTTCAAGTCAGGCGACTATTCATTTTTAACCTCACAGCTACCTACCAACACATGTTGTCACATAACTAGTTCAAAAGCTGATTCGGGAATCAAATATGGAAATTCGATAGAAAAATGACTTTAGAAATTAGTTGAAATTTGTGGTTAGGGAACCGCATTGAACAAGTTTTACTTCCGGAAGATATTACCTCCCAGTCATGTGACTTTATTTTTAGCATTTTGAATTTTTTTACGAATTCTGTAATTTAGTGTAAATGTTGAGCAAATGGTTGTAAAACATAACACCATTTTACGAAGAGATCTATCTGAAATACTTTTCCAAATACAGAATGTTGAATTCTGAGTTTTCACCATTTCATGGATTTAAAACTCTTTGGACATCAGCTCTTTAATTACAAATTTTTAAAATAAATCTAATAATTTGTACGTACATTTTATTACGCGATGACAAGAGGCCCTCTTATCCAATGGAACCCACCAAATTAACAGGGAATGTAGAGATGCAAGAAAAGTGCCCTGAAATTAAAGAATTGAAGAATCCTGCATGTACATACAAGATAATTTTTGGATTTACATTTAAATACCATTAACTAGATCATAGATTCCCCATGAGCGATCAAAATGTAAGTGCCTCATTAATTAACACTATATCTGGTCCAAGTTTTATCGATATTTAGAGAAAACTATTTTAAGGTCCAAATGTTAAAAAAACTGTATCATTTAATTTATAGTATGGGGATTGTTCATGAATTAAACCACATAATATTTCAATGCAATTGATACTCCCCTCTCCATTAAGATACCATATGGTTTCCTTGCACTCCTATCCCCCTTTTAAAATTACATACATAGGATACGAAAAAAAAATTGAAGCTATAAATATCAAAATAATTGAAAACATTTATAACAGTAATATAACCAACATATTCATTCAATTATAAAACTAAGAATATTAAAAATACTTTGCATATGTTTCTATATCATGTCTGCATCATGAAGTTTCACGTACAAATGGGAATTAATCAAATTACAATAAAACAATAACTTTGATTATAATGTCATAAGCAGGTATTCTAATGCAACACAGAGACGTGATCCAATTAATTCGACGATTTTATTATTACCAACATGTAAACAAGGAAAATGAACAACTGTATCAATAGAAGTCGCGCATGCTTGTTGTGTTTCGCCATTGCATTTGTGCAAAATTCAAACATGATAGAACTATGTGATTAACTCTATCCATCCTCGTTACATACAATTAAATTTATAACGAAAACCCCTCCACCCCTAAAGTGTAACGTAATTTATGGTCAGTCCCAAACATGATGATCTGCACAAAACTCTTAAGCGTAATTTTATCAAATTTCAAGTATGATGCAAGTAGGTAATATAATATAAACCATGAATATATACCGTGGAGTTTTGGGGTATGACATCCTTAGGATATATTTTTAGGATTGAAAGCCTTTGGTTAGGCTTCTCCATCTGGACTCACCCCAACCAGCCCAACAATGAGTCGTACTATGAATACGGCTGCCCAATGCAATTGGGCGCATACAGGTAATATAGCCATTGCCACAGCTGACGTCATGGAACATATAAACACCATCCATCGAGGTCCGATCTTCCCCACAACCCATCCGCTGGGAAGCTGAGCCGCAAAATATCCGTATCCAAAGGCAGCTAAGAGGAACGTTTGGATTATGTTACCCCATGCGTAAGATGGCCCTTTCTGTGAAAGAAAACAAACTGCAGAATTTCAGTTTATCTGCAAGTAAATTATGAATTCTTTTTTGTTTCTCTATAACAACAAAGGTTGAGTTATATTTACTCACGGTGTAATATAATCTGCTCCCATGATCCCCACACTCATTAATAATTTGATCAGTTGGCGGGGGATCCACCATCACACAAACAAAGAGGGAAAAACTGACCAACATAATACCATGCATCCAGAGAGCGAAGAAGACCACAATTAACAGAGTTTTCCGATCTAGAATGAAAAGTAATAACAAATATACCCTAATAAGGTACCAATTTTAAAAACAAATATTACAGATTTTATGTTTTATATCACAATGAGATTTTATAGAATATTTCGTTAATGTTTCATCTCGTTTGAAACATACTATTTACCAAATCTGAAAACCCGGAAGAAAGTTATTGCCCAGGTACAAAATGATTTTCCGATTACGTTGTTCTTCCAACAGAATAAAAATTTATGCAATGATATACTTCAATCAAATATCATGTTTGCATCTGAAAACAAATTAATATCTAGACTTTCAAGTATTAGTTTAGTTGAATTTTATCATAATTTTTCTAAATTTCATTGAAACCATGTTTGAATGAGTTTTAGTAGAAACGCTAACCATAAAAGTCATTGAATAATAAAATATACTCATAACAAATCAATGTTCTGATAAATATTAAGAATCATCATAATATGAAAAGAGATGAAATCTAATAAAAATAATGATTATTTTTTATTTCAATATTAAATATTTCCAAAGATGAAAATTTAACAGAAAATAATGAGTCTGTTGCAATTTTCAACTTTCAACATTTTTGCTAATTCCTGCATTAAAGTTTGCATATCTGCGGGCCACTTTGGCTCTATGAACCAAACCATCAGGAACTTGAATGCAACCAAATACTCACTCTTTGTCTTACTCTGTCAACGTGGAAAAGAATATGTTGTTCAATTCTCCATGGCTCCGCTGTTCCAAAGACTAAACTTATGTATCCTTATGTATTTTGACGCTCTCAGTCCGAATCTATATTCAGAATTGCTCCAACAAACTTGTTTTTTAATCCGTATTTTCGATCTTTCAAGGCAGTTTTGCGTGATTTAAAAAAAATTAAGGTTGATTGAGCACTTCTGGCCCCGGATTCAGATTCAGCGCGGCATATACATAAGAATATATAGGTCTCGTCTTTGGGCCAGACCATTTTTGTTTTGTTTTGTGTGTCTGTTATTTTTAACGTCTGAAAGTAACAGTTACTTTCAATACCTATAATAACTGATCGCTATTTATACTAATACGGCTATTTTATATTTCTAATTTTAGTCATGCTTCTTCTATATTAACTTAGTATAGTAATGAAATTAACTTAGTTTAGTAATGCTTAGTAAATTGAAAATGATAAAATTAAGAACACAAACCCTTACCGTTGAATGTGGAAACGTGAACCACGATATTAACTACATTGGGAAATTTAAAAAGAATAATTTTCTTGACTCGTTAAAATTTCATAATCAAAAATGATTTTTAAAAATCAAATATTTTGCATGTTTATTGAATAATTTGGATTCCTTGAAAGGGACAATATCAATCTCCACATGACAGGTAAATACATAATATTCTCCTAGTTCGAAACATGGGGTGATTATGACAAACGTATACTGTAGTCACTGACTATACTTAAGTACTTACCGCGTACACATTTCATGGTGCGGATACTATACAAAATTAAAAGAATTTTTCTAACTGATCTTCTACGTCTTCCGATTGCTATCAGAAAAAACGATTAAAGAAACATTTATGTAGACATGTCTCCTATATTCATGTACATTAAACCAGCATGTGAATTAGTGTACACCTGCATGTTCATAAGTATATAAACTTTTCTTTTGAATGAATTACTCATTTTAAATCATCGCCATCTGTGCATATTTCGATACAGAGGGCGTTGTCTCGAACATATGGTTTATTTACATAATCTCGATGAATGACCACATGCAGTGGATTCAGTATTTTATTTTTTGCGGGGTGGCCCAGGTCTCAGATGCGGAGCACTTGGTAGTATGGTAAGTTTCGGAAAGTTTGACGAAAAACGATGCAGAATTAAAGTAATTTACAATTTGATGAGAATTAATTTTTACTACACAATACAAATTCTTACCTGGAACTAAATATTACATATAATTAATATATAAATTATAATAATTTAATGTTCCACTCATTATACGATTCCTATTCACTTTACAGAGTCTCACTGACAAGTGACGAATCCAGGCATGGGACCAATCACCCCATCCCCTGGTTTGTACCGAACTCATCCCTGCGGTTAAAAGATAACATGTGAAATTGAGCGTGATACTAAAAAAATATTTTTTTGAAACAATGAAGTTAGTTGTTGATTTTGGTACCTTTGGAAGTTTAACTGTTTCTGCCTTCGCTAGCGATGATGTGAGAACCCGAGAAACAAATTGTAAAGAATAATTGAGGAGGAATGACGAACTGTCAAGTCACCAAACGGAAAGTTTCAAGGCATGACATAAACAATACAGAGGAAACCCATTATCCTCAATGAACCTAATGCAACTGCATACTTTTAGGATGAAGAAAGGTAAATTATTTCTTATAGGAAAAAGACCTGCTTGATACTGGAAAAGACATCCTCTAGAGATTGCCTAGATAACCTAGTTAACGTGGTCCGAGCACATTGTTCATTCATCATTGCTGTGGATTTTAACGCCTCGACTGACGAGTGAGTGATTAGGGTATTTCAGTGACATATTGCGAAGGTCAGGCGAAGAAACGTTTCTCATGTGTTATCTAATGTTGTTAAACGTTGGCTCTTTAAAAAAACATCCAAAGATGATACACTAATTCCATTGAACATTTTGTGTATATAAACAATTCAATTGTAGGAAGAAATATCTCTTAAAAGCAGGGGAGGATCCAGGATTTGATTGGGGTAGGGGACTGTATCGGGAAATGTCGGAATCCCTCCATGTGAATTATTATTTTCCATCCATTGATTCCATTTCCTCTCTTATTAATGACTCTTGCAATGGATCCCGGAGTAGAAATACGCATGTATCACGTTTGGGATTGATTTCCGAGTCTGGTTAAGATGCTTGAAATTATTTTACCATATGCATAAAGTTGAAAATCAATTGTCTGACGATTTAGAAGAAATATTGATGAAAAATGTTTCGGAAATTTATATGAATAAATGAGAAATTAGCTGATTACCTGCCGCTGCCCCGGATTTTTCTCAAACTAATATTTTACTCAGGAAAAAAAACATGTATTGTAAGATCACGCAAATACTTCGTCCTTGTCTTGCCAAATGACAATGACGCTCCTTATATCACCCCTCAAGTACCACAACAGCCCGGGACTGAGTGACCAATAACCTAGCTGCGTCGTCTAATAAGGACTGACCTGTCTCCTAGTTGGTCCGCTGATTCCCACCCAGTCCACCATCTAAACGCCCTGAAGAAACCCCAGCATTGAGATCGAAATGTCGGCACCTCGACAGATGACGCGGTAACAGCCCGGAAGCCAAGATATTTATGACACCGGTCGCGGAAAGCCTACGACACAGCATATAACACCTTCTTGGGTTTCACCTCCAACACCAAGAAAAAGTAAATCCTTGGATCAAACCAACAGCAACGTAAAGTTGTACGCGAGAGAAATAAATCAATCGAAACGTCACCAATTAGCCTAAGCACACCACTTCACCCTTTGGTGAGTTAAGGGTATTTACCCTCATATGTGCTGGACTTGTATTTATAGCACATTATGTCACTTTATCTGAAAGGTCCTTTATTCTATGGATTAAACTCGTCTTTTTCGATTAAAAATTTTTACATTACCCTCTCTTACCATTCCACCTATAAGGGTTCTTCTAGGGCTGTCTACTACCGCCTCCCAACCCCTTTGGTGGTACAACTTTGACATAGCATCGGAAGTGTCTCTTTTCATCTCATCACAAGTAGAACGGAACTACACGCCGGGAACCGAGCCGGTCGAATTTTCGCTTCCAAGGCAAGACACAACGGCGGCAGTGTGGCTACATCAATTTATTAACATGCTTGTAAAATCTAAACTGTTTGTCGAAATTTTACAATTTAAAGACATTTTTATCTTTATTAATGCACAAAACAAATAATCTATTAAATTTGATGATGATTGATTTTCATCATTAAATGCACAAAACGAAGCATTCATTGATTCTGATGATGATAAATTACTCTCTTAAATTGAAGTAGTTTCACTCTTCTATCTTCAATAATTTCAGTTATTTAGGTCAACCTTCGTAGTTAGAAATATTGTCGTGATGGACACAAATGCTGTACAGTATTGAGGTCAAACCTAAGCAACTATGCAAAGAATGAGGTTAGCTGGCCGCATGACGCAGGTGTGAGATTGCTATAAATAGTAGGCGCAGAGAGACATAGGTCTCAGCTCTCTTAGATTTTCTCAGTCGACACGACCCCCGGGTCGTAGGGCACGGAAGGCCGAGGCTATCTCACCCCGCTAGCTGGCAAATTCGCTTTTGCGGATCACACCAGGGTGAATACCTCCCCCTTCCGGCCCCCTCATTTATATACTTCGCCATCACGACGACCTATGGCCGAGCCACAACCGTTAGGCACGTGCCCGTTCGCCGCTAACCTCTGCCACTCTCTGCTGGAACGCCCCAGGTTCTCCTCATTGTGAGTATTAAAACGAACTTCCACGCACTTGGTGTTTCACTCGGAACAGGTCACCCCTTTCCCTTCCACCTACCCTCTTCGACCCTCCTCCTCCCTTTTCACCAATTCCCCTGCCCTTGTCTAGCGCCGTCCTCAGCCTGGCAGCCGCTCGACAGCGCTGATCGGAACGCTACGACTATATGCTGTCGCATACTTTTTTGTAAAACTCTTTGAGGCGAATATTACTGCTACGCATAGTTGTCACCTATCTCAAACCGTTCAGCGTGACCGTCCAGGCAGCTTAAGCGAATATAACGGCCTTTTTTCCCCTACTTGGACATAATAATCGTCAAAAATCAGTTTCTACCTTTTCTTTCGCACTTTTTTTTAAATAAATTTCTTTTTACACATTTTAGTGAACATCTAAACTATCTCTTGGCCAAATTACATCACAATCGGTTCAGAGGTTTAGGTTTGTGAAAAGGTAACAGATACACATATTACTTGTGTGGATGCAACCCAAAAATGCATTTCGCAGGTCTACAACTTGCATCACTGGGAATTGAAACAATTGGGATATGAATCCCGTAATTCGGTGTTCGTCAGGTTCCTTCTCCCGAACAACCGTGACACGAGCGTTGTCATGCGTGAATGACATACCTCTTTCTCTTGCGGGGTGTAGACCCCATACTTGGCGGCAGGAAGGACCTGCATTTCGCACGACGAATACTCGGAGTTTTCGAAATTTGCATTTGAAAGGGTGAATACAGTAAAATGTAAGTTTCGTATTTTCACATCTCATGTACTAATTGAGATATTATCTCGACTTCTGTATGCAAAAACTGTAAATTTAAATTTATAGAAATGGGTCTTTGGGTTCTTTTTATATTTTATTTTTAATAGGTGCAAGTGATAGAAATGATTCCATTTTTTAAGCATTCGCCTAAACGGTATGATGTATCCAGTATGTCCCTTTAACTAATAGAAGATTATAAACTTGATTTTTGTGTATAAATGTTGCTAAACCAAATATATAAAAACCAATTTCTGGAATTTTAGATATTTTTTTAATGCGGTGGAAACATTTGGTGCGTGGTCCTGAATGAGTAACACATTTATAATTATCTGTCTGTGATGATTAGAGGAGACACCTGAAATTTTGACTAAAGTTGCTTTTGTGTTGTCGAAGATCACTAAAAAAGGATTTTATAAATTCAAAATTTTTAAAGAACTACTTAGGGTAAACTGTGATTTTTCGAATTTTTTATCATTTCAACACGAGCTCCCGCACGATGGGGTCGAGGGGACCGGTGCCCCCTCCTTGGAAAGTGGAAAAGGAGGATCAATATGAAATTTAAGGAACCTTTAGATGCTAATGACATAATATTTCATTGTTTATGTTCTGTTAAATGTAGTGTTTCAAACACTTATACTGTATGTGTTACCTTCGTCTTTGCCATCTAAGGGTTTTGATCAAATTGTTCTGTTACTTTAGAATGAGTTCCTCTTTTATTTTCATTTTGCAGATAAATAAAAGTATATTTAAATTTGTACGACTTGCCTTATTAATTTTAAATCATGCGTCGTTAAAATAATTGTATCATCAGATGCTCTGAAATGACTTGAAATACAGAATCTAATATGCAGCGCCAAATAAGTTGTTGGTAAACCCTGATATACTCAGATGCTCTAGAATCTCGTGTATCACTTAGTTTACGAAAATTCTCTTTCCTTTTGTGGATATATCTCTTAAACGCCATGATCTCTCGCCCCCCCCCCCACCCTAGAAAAATTTCTGCGGACACCGTTGCTTTCCAATATACTTCAGGAACTGATTGAGATATCTCGTATATTTGTACGTCCAAAATTTAAAATTAAATATATATGAACTGTTCTGTTCAATTTTCGATACTTAAATTTTACATGGGAGAAAACGAGTGAAAATAATAAACTTTATTGTCAAAAATGCAGTTGCAAAGTGTGTATGACCACGTGGAGTGCAATTAACTAAGTTACTCGTTAGTTAAAAAGGTTCGTTGTTCTCAATGTCTAATATATTCATCAAAGCAAAGAAAAAAAATTCTGAGAAAAAAGTCAATACTGGAACTTGAAATTTAGAACGGATGCTGCTTATGTGTTGAAGAAACTCACTAAGTAAGCAGTTGAAATTCGAATTTTAAAGGGATGATGTAGACTGAATTGTATTTTTTCTGATTCTTAGTAAATTATTTAAGATATAGTCACGGTTTAAAGATTTGTCTCGACACACTTACCAACGCAGAGCCTAAACTAGAAACATCAAATGCTGACAGCAACGTAACTTTTGTAATGTAACAGCTTACAGTAAAGGGATTTTTCGATATTCCAATTTTAAAAGGGTGGAGTAGGATAAAATGTGAATTTTTGAATTTTTTCTATATTTCGCAAATTAATTGAGATGTCATATCAGTTTCTGAACGTTATGATAATTTAAATATCTGGAAACGAGTATTTGAGTTTCGACATTTCATTTGTAAATGGGTAAAAATGTTTTCTCGTTTTTTTGTGTTCGTGCTAACTGCATAGTACACTTTTTTCGCCATATATCAGGAACTAGTTGATATATCTCGTATTTTGTTAGTAAATATTGGTAAATCAGACATCTAAATACAATTTTTTGGAATTATCAATAGTTCAATTCGAAATGTGTGAATTGGGGTGAAATTTTTGGAACGTTTTCATGAGAGACTCATTCACTGAAGCAGAGAGAAAAATAGTTAAAATATTATTTTGAAGTTGCTTATCTATTGTGGAGTGTCACTAAGAAAAAATTCCTCGAAATTCCGATTTCAAAAGGGTGATTTCAAGTGAAATATGCTTTTCCGAAGATTCGGTATTTGCCCTATATATCACGAACTACTTGAAGTACGAGCTCTGTACATGAAGATTGTTTAATTATCTATATAAAAATTAGTAATTTTCGATATTTGACTCTAATTATAGTGAAAGGGAATAAAAATATTTCGTGTGTTGCCCTTAATTACTGACATTTATGGAATTTTTTAAGATAGGAACTTGGTACTTCGATGAGATTGCATATGTCGCTAGTCTTTCTAGAAACCGAAATTCCGATTTCAAAAGAATGGGTGATGTGGAGTGAAATGTATTTAACGTTTTCATGTTTTGCTATATATCATGAAATAATTATTACGGTATCATCACGATTTTGGTATGTAAATCGTATATATGTTTGCAATAAATTAAAACGAAGATTAAATAGTATTATAACTACAAAATACCCCGTAATAAGTTAGGAAGAGTTGGTAAAAGACTAGTCCCCTTGCGCGCCGACGAAGTTCAGAGGAAATAACACAAGACGGGAATAGCATATACGGTTCCCACGAAACAGAAAGACTTCAAGGGACTATGTATAACAGTAAACATTTAAAACAAATCATGAATGATCCACTTTATTTTGCAACCACGTCATTAATTTGAATGAAAAAAATGAATTAGCCTACCAAATAGAGCAGTTACCTCTACTTAAGTTAGCGAGAACTACACAAATTTCAATCCAAAATTCACAATCATAGAAAAATAATACCTTAAGGTCACCTACGTGCACCGTATTTCACTTAAGTGGGTTCCGAACAAGAGTCATTTTCCCACTCCTAGACAATAAATACCGAGGTGCTTAGGAACTTCCGCTCGTCTTCTTTCTTCCGATCGTATTATGGTCATCGCTTAAAAGCAAAAATAATTATATTAGCTCTGGCGAACAAAGCAATGCACGATACAGTTCAAATGCACACATTCAGTAATAAAAAAATGCTCCTAACCCTGTGCCGCTTCAATCTATCTGTAGTAATATTTCCTCGTCTAAAGGCGGCTCCACACATTCGTCATTCGGCGAATCCCGAGCAATAGCGACTTGCTCGAGGTATTTGCGAAGTATTCGCCAATTGGTGAGCGCACTGATGCAGATATAAGCAATTTACCGGAGCACTTAGTCGCTCTAGGAACGAATATTCGTGTTAGTGGTTAGAAGTTATGGAGAATGAATCTGAAGTAATCACACATGTAGTTGTGTCTTGTGGAATGTTATTAAGTAAAGTAAATAGGTCTTATCAAATCTTAATTCAAACAATGAAATGAAATCATTAATAAGCTAGATTTTATTCCATATGGATTTAGCTATAGTAATTGGTTTTCTAGAATTTTAAGTTCCTCATAATCATTATAGCTTTTATTCACCCTAAAAGAATCAAAATCTTAATTTGTGCCATGATAACAACATCCCACTCTATTTATTTATTCAAATATTAAATTATATTAAAATATCATTATATTAAAATGTATCTTTATTATTATAGTATTTTTACTTTAATTATAGACTCGCTCTCGCGCGGATTATACGACCGTGTACAAGAAATATATGCTACTACTACTAAAACATTAGATATTGCTAATAATAGGTTCAATACTGTGAAACTTTAGGATGCTTAATAAAAAAGTAAAATGAAGTGAATAAAAAATGTTTGTGGTATAAATCACATGTCAAATAAATTTTATTGTCAAAAAGCAGTTGCAAACTGCGTATGACCACGTTGGGAATAATAAATTAAATTACCCTGTCACTACTATTACATCCAATTTCTCTATTTTATCACTACTAAGAACACATTATTTTGTACGATAGGGAGAAAAATTACAAATTATTAGTTTTTTCAGCGATTACTTACTCGGATAACTTGAAATCGTAATACTCGCATCCTTGGTATTCGCAAAAGCACGAATATGTGGATACCACGAACAGGTCAATCGCGAATATTCGCCAATGTTAGGCTTCGTTTGATATGTCTCAAAAGGCCGACGCGCTGCGGGAAAGGGTAAGCACCAGTATTCGTGATACGAACAGCAAGCAACCTATCCACACTATTCGCCGAATAACGAATGTGTGGAGCCGCCTTAAGCCAGTGTGTTTATCACGTGTTTCTTCGAACAATGATTGATTCCTCATATTCTTTTTGGCACTCATCTTAACTACGAAATTAAACNTTCCTCATATTCTTTTTGGCACTCATCATCTTAACAACGAAATTAAACCTTATAAATTTGTCTTACTATTCTATCAGTATACCTACCTACTAATAAAAATAAACGTACTTACAATGACGGGTTGGTAACTACTTGCCGAAGTATGTATTTCATTTACGATTCGCGCAACAAGTTTTTTTAAAAACTAACTTAAAATAAAATATTACATCATTTTCAGAGATAAAGGTAGTAAGAACGTTTATTTTTATTAGGAATCTACTAATGTGAAATACAAGTATACGTGTATGGAGGTATTAGCATTTGACATTAAATTACTTTAATACAAACCTCAACTTATTTTGTTCGTTTTAGTACATCGCTTAAATGAACGGGTTTTTTAAAAGGTTTTTTTACTTATTATTTTATACTTTTTAGTATTAGAAATGTTAAATCCATCACTGCCTTAGGCCCATTAATCAGAATTGATGAGATAGCTTCTTTCTTTCTTCCAGAGTAACTACTTTAATATCCTCAACATGATCATGTGCTGTTTGAAACGGATTTTTTGATAGTATGTTTATTTATGACATATCTAGAATTTCATTTCCAGAAAGAGAAAACAGTGAAGGATTTTCATTGTGAAAAATGAATGACATCCAGCTTAAAATTACTTCCCATGGAATGAACATGATATAAATAAAAGTATATTCACCTGTGGGTTATAACAGTTGACTCATAAAAACAGTGAACTCATAAAAATTAAATCATACTAAATGACAAAATAGACAACACCAATAGGTAAGAAATTTCAACCATACTAATAGGATGCTCATAATAGAACTAAAAAAACTCCAAAGTACCTTGAAGTTTATTTTTCAAGAAAACTTTCAACAATTAACTACTTGTCAACATTAAGACAGTGATCATACACCACGCAAGGCTCAAGATAAAGTAGTTCTGACCCAAAGCTCAAAAATTAATAATGAAACATAAAAATATTATGGTCATTAAACATAAATTATTTTTGAATAACACCTGAAAAAAACAAATTCAATGACATTCAATGATTGAGACAATAATTAGAAAATTAATCAACCAAACATTGTAAGATAAATATTAAAACTTCTTGTTTTACTCGTAACAACACACGTTACACGATAAATTGAACAAATGGAAAAACTGAATAAACAGAAGTATCTAAAAAAGAACGGAGAAACTGATAGAAGAGAGCAACAACTCAACACTTTACTTACAGAAAATTATAATCATTCCTTAGAATTGAATATACTTAATAAACCTCTCTCTATCATGACAGTTACAGTTAGAAAAATCACATCACTTTTGGGTCATATTAATGAGTTAAACAAGTTATCCAGAGATATAAGTATACAACATTATTCACTTTCAATATTTTAAACTTCTTTCTCGAATATTTGAATATTCAAGAAGCCTACGCAAAACACTTCATCAAAAAATGCCCAAGACTGCAATAATAAAGTATTATGGTTGTATGAAGATGCTTCAAATTCATTTAATTGTAGTATTACAATTATTGAGACTATTTCATGCTTTATAAACAACTTACATATATAATAAATTACATGAAATATTGCTTTCGTACACAATTTCACTACAATTTACTACCTTCCAGTTAGGAGTATGTTCTAGGGAGATCTATTCCAATCCTCAGGTATGCATAACTGCAGCACCAGGACATAATACATATGTATTAAGCAAAAATAGGAATACGAAGTTTAAGCAAACATAATAGTCAACAGCAGCAACACATTTTTGAGGAGATAATGCGAATCTTAAAATGAGGCATTAACAGATAGAAATTAACTTTTCAGAAAGGATTTACTTCTAACATTTTAAATCCTAATTGCTCAGCTGACAGATCCAATACAGAAAAGTTGGATTGGGAAATATATCCAGCCAACACCACCACAAGGTTATTTGTAATGTCAATGAGGATCAAGCAACCAAAAGCATGCTCCAGCCCGAGACAAAAATTTAGTAAAGTTGTGTAGAAGAAAACAATGTAATTTATTATATTAAGTAGACTTAGCTTACTAAATTCTGTTAGACTATCATTTAATTTTCAACACAGTGGTATAAGTAACTGACCAATGTTGAAGGGTCACATTTAATATTCTTCCATTAGTATCGTTACTCAAAGGCAAATTATACAAGTATGAAATACATTGCTGTTAAAATACAATATAACTTGATATTGAATAGAAAATATGAAAATAGTAGTCATTAAAGTTACTTTCATTTCTTTCTGGGTAGGAAGGAAATTTCATCTGGACTACAGTTATTTTATCAAGATCTAAGAAATGTAAAGAAGATATGGAAAAATTCATAATATAACATCATAACTAACTTATTTCTCAGACCACAGCACAAAAACTTATTTTATTTGCTATATACCACAAATAATATGAGTTACCTACAATCTATTAGAGCATAATACTTTCATAATCATGTCAAAAATATATTTAATCAAATTGTAATTCATTAAATAATGACAAGTTTACAGAAAAATTACAAAATATTTTTCCAAAGATAAAAAATGACTGAACTGAAAATTAAACACACACAAAAAAAAGAAGAAGAAAGAAAGAGATACAAATCAAATAAATTTTCCAAGAAATTAAAACAAGTTATGTTCTAAAGACAAACCAATTCAAGAATCTGTAATACAGGGATAGAAATTGTTAAAGAGAAAATGGTTAAGAAAATTCTCTTAGTTTTCTATAAACAAGTATTTGAAAATTCCAATAAAATTATAAAGTAGATATTTAATAATCATTCAACACAAGGATGTGTTAATTTATATTCCACACACATCTGCCAAACTAAGAGTGTGTATACAAAATATTTACAAAATGATATCCTGAATAATAAATTCTTCTTCGCAATTCGTATACCTTCAAAAATTAAGCTAGAGTTGATAAGACACACCCAGATAAATGATCTATAAAGCATCATTATCTCAAAGGTTCAACAAATCACACATGCTCTACTTGGTAGAGACATTCATTTAACAATATGAACAAATACCCAATTCACCAGCAAATATTCCTTTTGCCGGATATTGTCTTCCTTTTCAAAGTACAAAAATTCTGACCAGCCAGAATGTGATCAAAAAATTTTACACTACAATTTATCATATAAGACACTGTCATCATTCATTTAAGTTTATTTCCACTTTACAGTCCTAACACAGTAATAAGTGAATCATTCACAGCAAATTGCTGAAATTCACTAATGGTTTTGTCCCTAGGATTTCTTCCAGGAATAATACATTTCCAGAGGCTTATTAACTTTCCAAAATTTTTCATTAACTTGACGTAGGGTTTGATTTCCATTTAGCACAACTAATTGTCCAGGAGTGGGTGCGATGTAAATACAAAAATTCAAAAGTCTTAAGGTTTCTGGAAGCTCATGGTCGAGATCAAGAGTCAGTCGCATTGCCAGATACTTGCTCAAATGATCAACTGTAACAAAAAAAACAAATTCAAAATTACTTACAATAGAAGTTTCAGTTAGTTTCAAAAATTCATGTACACCTTTTCTAAATGTAGAATAGCAAATAAAATAATTATAAAAATATTAAATATCAAACTCAATATCTGCCTTGTCACATTAATTATCTTACCAGATGCATTTGCCGTGGTCTTAATATATCGAACTGAATTTTCCTTTAATGCTTTAATTAATGTGTTATCACCACCCATTTCTGTTGGATGGGGCTTAAACACCAGTTCAATTTCATTAATAGAGACTGTTTCAGATGGTCCATCACCTTCACCAACAGATGAATCATGGCTTCCTGCCTCTGCACTCGAACCAGCTGAATCATTTTCAGAGTTTTGAAGGGATTTCATTCGTTTAGAACTCTTGGGTAGTGGAGGACTATGAGATGGGCCTTGCGACTGAGAGGGTTGTTGAGACACTGATTGACCTCCACCTGATGATGTCTGACCTGGAGACATTGCTGATGCTGAGGATGAGACTGGAGATGGTTGGGCAGGAGTCTGAGAAGTTGAAATTTCTCGAGGTTCATTAGGAGTTGGAGTGGATGGAGCACTCACATTAGGAGTATTATTAGGAGTCACTTGTGGATCGTTAGCGTTCTTTCTGGGACGCTGTGGCCTATTTTGAGATTGTAACTTAATACCTTCAGTAATAGAGTTTACAAGAGCGGCTTGACTATGACTTTTGTTCAGCTTAGCTAATACTCGTTCTTGATGTGCTTCATATTCATCTCGACTAGGATATATTTTTGATATCAATAAGTCAAAATTGGGATCTGGTCTTAATGATCTTTTGGAAACCAATTTTTTTCTACAAGTAGGACATTCCTTATTTCCAGAACGCAAAGCTGTTATTATACAGTCAGAACAAAATCGATGTAAACATTCCTTGGTTGTCATTGTTTTTTTCAACATATCCAAACATATAGGACACATTAATTCACTATGTAGGCTTCTAGGAGAAACCGCAATTTCTGTGTTGTCTGTGATCGCATCCTGTGGCGTACGATGAAGCTCGTAAAGTGAGAGCTCCCATGTTTTATTTAAGCCCACTTGATCGGCAGATGCCATGATTGAAAACACGAACTTCCGATGACACAAATAACTCACATTAAACCTGTCACATTAAGAAAACTTCAACATAACCATGAAAGTTCATCCATATCACACTTCAAACAGAGCGCATAACGGACTAACTTCAAAACCCATTTCTACACACAAATCGTCTTCAATAAAGCAGGGTGTCCTGCTTATTCACACTGCAGTGGGTTGAACTAAAACGCATTAATTCCTTACACGTTTCGCAGCATGAACGTCGCAAGCTGGTCGCAAGTCCCTAATTCAATATTTCCCACTTAAACGATTTTTTTAAAATAAACAAACAAAAACTGAAACCGAAGGCAAAGAATACACCAAACAGTACCACGCACAAGTGTCCAGTCGCTGATGCGACATCACAGCCGACAACTTGACAACAATACCAAGAGCACAGACTATAAACCAAGAGTTAGTCGTGTCCACAGACAATGGTCGTGTCAAATTGCTGCGAAATCTATGGTTGCCGCTGAAAGCTTACTTCTAGTTGTTTTCACTTCTCCATGGAGCCGTTCGCAGATGACAATTACCGCCAAAATCAAATATTTTCAACACTAACATGATCGGTGAACATATTGCTCTCTTCATCCCGGAACGTGAGACAAAATCATATTTTCTTTGCCGACGTAATGACTTATTTTCTTCTCCACTGTAGATTTATCAAGATGTGGTACCAAATATTTATGCAGATGATTTTATTGGAAAAAGGATCAAAACCATTTTTGTTTCGTTCTACAGTATTGCCAATTTAAACGAACTCTTCTATATTCATATACTATTTTGGCTTTTGTAGATATACTAATTAATCAAAATGTAGAGTAAATTAAAATGTTTTACCTCACAACTTTCCAGTACCTACTCATGGAGGAGTGTTTGCAACGTCAACAGCCAGGTCGACGGATTTGCGACGGACCGGGACTAGAACCTGGCATTTCCTGCTCTGACCGCAAGTGTGCTATCCACTGCACCACCCGCAACCTCCACCTGGCCTGATCCGGTGAACCTGGGTCACATCTACAGAATATAGAAGGTATGTCAACGCGAACATCCAGTTGAACGGGAGGTGGGGGCTAGTTAGTTCTGCGCCTTGCTAGTGGATTTTTTTGTGGGGTTTTACGGCTCGTCGACATCAAAGGTCATTGGAGCTCTAAAAACTTGTACAGGTAGGGAAAATGCAGTTACGCACTAGGGAGAGCCAACATGACTCTCCACGCGTGGGACTCGCCGAATGACTCAACCATACCCACTAAAAACCCTCCTGAATTACAACATACCAAAACACACCTCAAAACATACATCAAAACATTGAGGACAAAAAATGAGGGGGGACAAAGAATGAGGGGTAGGACAAAAATGTGAAAAATGAAAGATACCCTAGCCCTAATAGCGTCGGGATCGAAAAGAACAAGAGGTGACCAAGGGAAGTAAGGAAAGAAAGGAAGGAGTCTGGCACAAGTAAGTGGAAGTAATGCCAGACTCAGCTCGGGGCCTCGTGTTCGCCAAACACATACTTACTAGATGTAAGACCCCCGGGGGTTGCTAGTGGAGTGCTGTGACGAGTGATCCATCTGTACCTAATATAATCGGTGGATCACATCTCCCTTCAGGGAATAAGTGACCACAGGCGGCTCCAATGTTGGTAGCTCTTAAGACCGGTTTTCGAGCAAGTTTATTTTTAGAAACATTTACATAATTATGTATGAACTTTGAAACATTATCTATACTTAGATACAAAAATACGTTATTTCTAACAGTATATTTATTATTGAACCAGACCTACCGCACGAATTTTCGCGTGAATTTTGTAATTTTGGTACCAATAACTAATAAGGTACTTGAAACCCTATTGGTACCTGCAACAACCTATACCATGTTTACTCTTCGGCAGCAGTGGCGAAATTGCGTGGTGGAGGACATCCACACGCGACTGAAAGTTAAAATTTTTATGCCATATTGAACAAGAAAAATTTATGTTTGGTACGTATTATCAAATTAGAAATTTTCAATAGTTATAACGTTATAACTGCGTTTAAACATTTATCATTCCTTCCGCTTCTGGTGGAATTGACTTTTTCATAATTAAGCATAATTGCTTGGTACAAAATTGTAAAAATGTCAGACGCATTGTAAAAAATTTCGTTACGTTTTCTTTGAAATCCATGTACAACAAAAATACTAATATTAAAAATTTATAAAAAATTGTATAAACTCTTTTCGCATTTTTAAGTGAAGTATGAAAAAGAGCGAAAAAATTATTTTAGACAAATGTATTAAGAACAATTAGAAATAAAAACTGAGGTATTACATCAATTAGTTCGCGATATAGTAAAAATTGGAAAATTAACTTTTAAAACCAATTTAAACGTTTACATGTAGCCCCATCGGAGAATATTATCTCAAACTGCTACTGCTGTAAAGAAAGGATGAGTGTAAAATATGGATTACGAAGATGTCATAACCTTCCACTAACAAAATTAAAATGAAAATTCAATTTTCTATTGCATGTTTATATCTGCCAAGAACAAGGTAATAGACCAAGGTAATCAAAAAATAGAATCTGAGTTAGCACAACTTCAGGAGGTGTGCATAACTTTGGACAGCCAGAAGAACACGACTTTTTTTTAGCTTTTTAAATATTTCGGATGCAAAGCATCGCACAGAAAATTTTGCTCTTACTAGTACTAGAATTTTTTTAGTAAAAGTTAAAGAACATTACATTTTGCGCCAAATGGATATCTCAAACATTAAATTCGGTTCAGAGGTTTGCCTGCAACGGTCGATCAAAAAACACCAATTTTTAGCAACTTAACGGAAAAAGTTGTGGTAATCGTTTTCAAACTTCGTAATGACTGCTCAAATCAAAAGTTTTCACCGTAAAAATTGTAGAGCATCAAATACTTAATTCAAGAAACGTCAAATTTCTTAAGTTTGCTCAATTTTAGAGTCCTCTACAAGCCTATATTCAAAAAAGGAGTTTTATGACATTTTCGCTTTGCCACATCTTTCTAAACTCTCGATGTGTTTAGATCGCAAATTACTTTAAATTTCGTTCTGAATAGCATCCTAATATATTTACTTGTACTTTGCTCACTTACTGTGCTTTAAGATTTTCTAGGTATTACTTAGTTTTCTGTGTTTTCTCCTATTATTAAATCTCGTGCAAAATCAGTTGTTTCCAAATTCTTTAAAAAGTAGGCACAATCAAACCAATATTTTCATATAATCTCTAGAAACATTATTTTTCAAAAAATGAGTTGAAGGAAACATTACAGGTAATGTAATACTTTTTATAAACTCATCATGCATGATAATGTAACTTCGTATATCAGAATGTATTTACATAGAACGTAATTATAATATTTTATAACGTATGTATTTGCGCACTTTTAAAGTAAATGTACACGTCTTGAGGCTCTTAGTTTGTCGATTTTTCTGGCCAACGAATAGTAGCCACAAGTTCTTCTCGATCGTCTTCGGTGTCAGAGAAGGTGGGAAGGTGTGAAATTTGTTCCTCGAAAGGAGTATTTCTACACGATTGACCCTTGGACCTTTGGTAGATGGTAGAATATTTAAAGACGAGTTTTCGGCAGCTGCACTTCTCCACGCAGCTTACATTTGCGCGAAATTTTGTCAAGTACTTCGCGGGATGCATGCTCCCCAGTGGTGGTGATAGGAAGCAAGTAATTGTGATAGAAAGCAGGCCATGACTCCACTCCCACGCGAGAGGATCTGTAATATTTCTCAAGTGAAGGAAGCTTTTGACAAGGATTGTCGATGATATAAATTATGTGAGAAAGGAAAATGACTCCGCTTTTACTGTCTTTTATATTTATGTCCCGAAGACGTCAGGGAAGGCTTTTGTGATCTTATTAGCATGACTAGTTGGTCAGGTTTGCAGACCACCACGCTGAAAATTATATAGACTAACATGGAAATATTTCATTCCGCCTGCCATATGGAACAATAAGTCGGTAGACCTATGGAGAACCACGAATGCCTGCGAGAGTTTCCATTCTAAGTTGAATAAATCGTGTAGTTCCTCATACTAAACCCAAACATATTTATGATTACAAAAACGCTCATAAGAGGTCAGACGGATGTACGTATTTAACAAATAAGAAAACTAAACATAATCATGTGTTCATAAAAAGAAAATGCTGCCAAACAATGATATTATCAGAACAAGCTTCGTTCAGTGTGTTTCCTTCAAAACAGCAGGTTAGTTTTAAGAAGTCTGGAAACAGTAAGGGTGTAACCACTCACCACAAGCCCAGATGCAGTGTGGGTTCTTTTGGGAAGAAGCGGGATTCCCAGTGGAGAAGAGTAGTATAGATAAGACGACTGCCGTTCTCCACATAAATACGACAACCCTTATGGTAGATAGTCCGCTGCCACCAGCTCGGTTTCCCGGGCAATCAAACACACGTGTAATAACGATGGTTAATGATTTAATACAATTTAAATAGAAATCTGAGTATTTACAAACTTGCATAAACTCTCAAAATCATCAATACAAACATAAATCTGCCATTACACAGTTAATGCTATCAGAAAGCATTAATTACACATAAATAAATTGAGTTGAAGACGACTAATTCGGAAAACCTCTCTAGGTTATCTGAATCTCCAAAATTATAAGTGCTTCGAATAAACAAACTGTTACTAGTTACGTCATTCATAACTAGCAGTAAGTGCGTCTAGACTACCACTGTAGTCTCTTACTGGTCTTGACGACCGTTTAATAGCCAGGTCACATCCTAAGTAACCTGCGGACTCAGATCACACAGCCAAGTCCTCAAGAATCCTCAATCCTCCCAATATATACGGAAGCGGAGGTCACATGACCACGCCTTCGCTGCCCCAATGAGCACTCCAACCCCTTGTTCACCCCTCGGCCGTTCTGAGAACGCCGTGTCTTCACCGGTAGGACGAGCTGCCGATGACACCATTCAGGCACCCGGAGGCGTCCTTCCCGGGATGGCCATTGACTCAGTATCCGGTGTAAGTACTCAATTCACACATAGTAGCAGTCATTCTTTCTGAGACCCACCGACATTCCGTAAAGGACCTCGTCTTGGTCAAACCCTTTCCCTTCTGAAATATCAAAGGTGAGGTGCGCGTGGGTCACATTCTCCGGCCGCATTCTTCGCCGGGCACTCCCTTTGTTTTCCGTATTGCAGGAAACGGGTCAGACAATTGCGCCTTACAGGGAAAGGCTTAGCCTTGGGTCCCAAGCCCGTCGTACTTCCGTCTTAGCGGCGTCCGACTAGACTCCGTAATGATCTACTTAGCAGCATCCGCCTAGTGAAATGCGTAAAAAAATCACAAAACCAATAGACTGAACTGGTCCTGATGTTACAAAGGGTTAGTAACTATTTTGGAAATTTGCTTTTTGTTCCATGTAAGTTTTATTCTCTAGCTATTGTATACTTTATTTATACAGTTCTTAATGGTTTTCGCGGTGGTGCTGTTTAATATTCTTGCCGATCATATTCTTCCGGTTACGAACGCGGCGAAATCCCCAAAATGTGTTCGCCAAGAATATATTTTATTTTGTTGCTAATGTTCATTTATTTGTTTGACCAATAACAGGCGCTGATACAATATATGGAAATAATTATTTGATTCTCTGCTAATATGAAGACGGTTCACATATTTTATTATCAGCAGATGTAGAAAACTGCGACAACATGAACTTTCAAGTTAAGTATGTGGGAGGGGGCAATGGCAAAACATTTTCCTGTCACCCACCCAAAAAACACCAGGTTCCAGACAATTCATATAAAATTTGAAAACGTTTGACTACTTTTCGAAAAATTTTAAAATAATTTTGGAACATTAATAGATGTTACAAGTATATTTTTTCCAAAATATTACGACATAAAAACAATTTTTTTGTATTTTCTTACTTTTATTTCACTTTTAATACAAAAACAACCATCCATGGACTTTCATTATTTGGACAAATAAAGTAATATGTTTCGCCAAAAGAGATCGCTATACTCAAAATGCAAATTGGTCTATTAAAATTAAGGGATTTAAGATGATATTTTAGCAGTATATCTAATTAAATTTTTCATTACTTTTTTTTTCAATTCATACATATATTTTTAATTCAATATCGTTTCTGGTTTTGAAACTGTTTAATAACTCCCCGCGTGTTTGCGACATCGACTGCAGAGCTTTTCATTACATACATTTAATATATAATATAATGAAAACTGTTCTCTACATTATAGGTTCTTTACCAGATAAAAAACTACCTCCCTAGCTTTCAGACACTTCGGACCCTCCCAATTCCCGAAACCCGCGTCACGGGGTCTGCAGAGGTATCATTACGCCACTAGGAGGGAGGCAAAATTTTGAATTACTTAAGGCGCCGAAATAACTAGGAACGACCCTGCTGATAGGTCGGCTTATTTACACAAAATGTCCACAAGAAATACACCTAAACCTCCTTGTGAAACACACTATCTCTGTGAAAATCGAAAAATGTAGAAATTTCTATGCTTATCACAGATTTTACGCCAATAGCTTATGTCGCACCTTCATTAATACGAAAATAAAGGGGTAGTATTGAACATACTCCAAAATAATAAGTTCTTCAAGAGTAAATCGATTCGAAACTGTATCACTGGATACCCGAAATGAATCGATGGACCTCAGAAGAAAGAACCGTCCGGTGACAACGACGGGGTTCATTGTCATATTCAACAGATCGGCCATCCACGGAACCCGTGCCATGTATACTCAAAGTCATCTTACTTTGCCTTGAGAAATTCAACTTCAGAAAAATGTCATGAACAGAAACCATAGAACTCTAACTATGAAACTCTGAATCATGCTGCTCTGGGTGTCGAGAAGCGAGCCGGCAGTATTCGGCGCCCCCCACCACTAGCTAGTGTAAACTACTCGGCACCAGCACAGTTCTGTGTTCTATGGCACCAGTATACGCCCATGCTACCAGTCAATGTGGTCAACGACTGTGCTTTGTTTAAGCGATTATATGATTATACAGTTTATGTTGGCACTGAAGAGAAATGCCTACCTATTGTATAGCCAGAGGCGGGTTTAGGTATAGGCAATATTGGCAATAGCCTAGGGGCGCAAGATCTTGGGGGTGCCAAAAGAAAGTGGCGGGAAAGTTATAACATTTGGAAAAAATGTTTTTTTAAATATGTGTTGCTCTTTTTAATGTTCTCCAAAATATAATTTCCAAGATTTTTTTTGATCAGCAAAGGTTCCCTGAGATTATAAGAGTTAACTAAGTTGCAAGTGTTTTAGGTGGGCTTATATTTGTTTTTTAGATAGTTATATTGTTTATACTACTTTATACCTTATAATAATTAAGAATAATAAATAAACAAGTAAAATTATCACTTTGTTTATATATTATACAAATAATATATAAATATTTAAAAAATATGTGTATAGAATCCGCTCTCAAAGGGTGCTATTACTACTGCCTAGGGGCGCCAAACTTACAAATCTGTCTCTGTGTGAAGTCTACAACTGCAAGAATTATATAGATAAGAAATAGGGTTTATCTGCTCATAAGTAAGTATAATGAAGATTACTTATTTTCATTGTTAGTATGAGATAATTGAAGTGTATTACCACACTATTTGTTAATAGTAGCACTAAAATTCAAGATAAAATAAATTTTGGTAATGCTTTAGATGTGACAGATCATTATTTAATTTCATATCTAAATGTTAACTTAAAATTAAAATATCATTATCTCTTGTTAACTATAGAACATTTTTCCTTCCTTTCAGTAATTATTTAAACTATTAGTCACTTAATCCTTAATGTCCTTTATGAATTAAATGACAGAATCCAAAAGAATACGGTGAATAGAAAATTAACTTTAGAATCCTGTGAATAAGTAGTAAATATAATATTCACATTCATAAGAATTCATGATATATTAATTGAGTAAGTTTTGTAAGTTTTCCAAACACCCGAAACTTTGTCAACGATAGAAAATGGCTACAAAAAAGAAAGGAATTGAAATCTTCGAGCACTTCTAGCCTATGCAGTGTAAATTTTGAAAAAAGTATATTTGAAACGGGTGGTTTGCAGAGAAGAAAAAAAAAATGCGGTGGCTACATTATTTCAATTTCCATCCCACTTGATGACAGCCACCGAAACGAAGAATAACTGTAATATATTTTATATTTTTGTAATAAAAACTTTAAAAACATAAATACAGGAATTAATTTAATTAATATTAATGCATTAGATTTTTATTAATGCAATTAGATTGTTAGGTTATATGCTTCTTAATCATCAAAATCCCCTGAATCTCGTGACGATGGTCACGAAATGAAGCTAATAAAGTTAATAGGTTTAAAAGCCGTAGAAAAATAACCTAATTCTTCGTATATCCTTCCGCGAGTGCTGCTACCTCCACCATCGCCTCCATCTTCACACTTACAACATATTTTCTTAAAACTAAATCGCCGGATCTGACAAACCTAACATTGCCGACTGTGACCGAACAATTGTTTATAATTGTTCATGGCTCGCTGCCGGGAGCCATATTACAATTAACATACCCTAACATACTAACATAAACGGTGGCGGAGAGAAGGAAATAGTGCGGAACAATCTTTCTTTATAACTACCGTAAATATGAAGAGCGAGGAATACGACTTATTTTCGGAACCGCAATAATATTTGTAGTATTATGACATTAATTATTTTTTCGAACCCTTGTTGGACCAACTCCTTAACTTTGTCCTTCTTTTTACCCTCCCAACACAATTCAAAATACTCGGACACAAACACACACTTATATTTACTAATTTTAATATCCTGTGTATTTTCACACTTTGAACAGAAATTACCTTCTTTAAGAAAGAATGGATGGTACTTGATGTTTGACTAACCTTCCATTATTTCTTTAATCTACCTGTAACCAAATACAAAGAAAACGGTGATGAGGAAAGTAAAGTATAACAGATGGCAAACAACGAAAAGTATTAAATCAAAAATAGAAATTAATCAAAGAAATGAGTCGTGAAATGAACTGAATCTAATACTAAAGAAATGAAATATACATAATTAAATAAGGCCAAAGTTTAGCAGTTGGTCCAAAGAGGATTTGGTTATATATTTGGATGGCCTCTTTTATCCTAAGAAACACATAACTATTCTTAAGGCCGCCAAAAACACCAGTGTAATTATGACCACTCTGCCCCCATGGCATAACGACACTTCTATAAACAAAATTAAAATTGCCAACAGGGACCTGAAACAACACCTGAGAGATACTCCAATTAAACATTGATCTTGACAATCTCTCAGTGCAGCAGTTTACTAGACATGGTCTCCACCTGAACCAATCTGGTAAACACACTCTTACTAGGCTTATTACAACAAGGATCCTGAGTACACACAATTCTCCAACCAAAACCACCTCCATTTCTGCTCCTTTCAATCCACCACTCACACCCAATCCTCCTCCAACTCCCATTCCTACTTGCTCACCAATTCCTTTGCCTGTTCCACGCACACCCATTCCTCTCACTTCTCCTACTCACCCTAACTCTCCATCTCTAATCCCTCGCCCCATCACACCCTCCTATGGCACTGAGGTGTCCTGCCAATCCACATCACCCAAACCCCGACTCAGTACACCTGCATCTCGCATCACATCCTATAACCTACGCAGTGCCCCCAAACCCAACAAACCCATGAACCTATAACATTCCTTAACTTGACTGCACCTGACTTGACAAGCAACAAAACACTATCTATTCTACACCAAAACATACGATCATTAAAAAACAAAATAAATTTACTAGAGGTACAGTTATATACAACATTAAGGCATATATCAGTACTACGTTTCACTGAACATTGGCTATCAGACACTCAAATTAACATCACATCACTACCAGGGTACTATCTAGCATGATTTCATTGCCGTAAAATAGATAAACATTTCAAAAATAAGCATCACGCATATGGAGGTTCTTGTATTTACCTCAAAGTTAACATAGAATCCAGACAAAACACAGATTTTAACTACTTATTTAAGGACTCAGACTTTGAATGTACTATAGTTGAAATCCTAGCTTTAAAGATATTTATTTTAAATATTTACAGAGCACCTGATGGAAATCTTGAAACCTTCAGGAAAAACCTAGAAACAGTTCTTAACAAACTGACAAAACTCAAGAACCATTTTATCATCATTTGCAGAGATCAGAACATTGACTTTTTACAAACAAACAACATCATTGAACATGAACGAGAAAAGTTCATCCACCTAATGAAATCATTTAATTTGGAAACCATAATAAATGATCCCACAAGAATAACAAATAGCACTCAAACAATAATTGACAGGAGCAAACACATTTATCTTGCCTGTACATATGATACGGGACTAAGTGACCATAAGTGACCACAGATTTTTCTCCGGGTGGATTTCTTATACAGGCTTTTGTCTAGGGAAGCGTTCGAAACAAGAGATCGTGTAATTTCAATTCTTATGATTTGTAAACACTATACTCAGAATAATCTATAGTTCGATATTTCTTACATGTCAAATAAACATTTTGTGTTGTTACAAACATGTTGATATTATATTAGTATTATAACACAAAGCTGACTTTTTATCTTATCTAGGAATTTTTGCTGAAATTTTTCAATCCCTCTGCCTTAGGGCCCTTGATCAGAATTAATGGGATGGTTCCTTGCTTGCTTCCAGAGTAAATTAGCTTATTGTCCTCCACATGGTCATACAGTTTGTACTGCTTTTTTGACAATAAATTTGATTTTTTCTTTATTTCATATGCTGCCTTATCTGATAGATGTCAACAGTGAATGGCAATATTGTTTGTCTGAAAGAGTACCAGTAAAATGACATGTATCTCGACAAAAATTTACCTATATTATGGATAAAACACAATTAAAATAGGAATTAATATACTTCAACTCGAGAAAGGAAAATATCAACAAATTTAACGGATTAATTGTTTTGTACATTAATCAAAGATATAAAATGTCTATAAATCTTAAAATTTTGACAAATAGTTCTGATTTTACAAGAATTTTAATTTAATGGTGCAGTAGTTCCACATCCCCAACGCAAAAAGTCAATTGGCACATCCACAGATGGTGTAGTGTATAGTCAAATTTGGTATAAAATTTACATAGCGATGAATTTGTAAAATTAGGATGCTGTACACGTCTTAAAAAAACAGTAAGTTGCTGAAATAATAAAGGTCTGACAAAAATCCCAGTCAACAGTCCAGGTAATCTGCTGGTATTGAATGAAAATAGGAGACAGGACTGAGATACAAGAGTCAATTAGTTGCACACCCAGACGAGACAACAACGTTTTATTCTTAAAGTTGAACATTCGATTCAAGAGCACAACTATTTATTTGACCAATAGCAGATGCCCATTCGATAAGGTGCCTACTCTGGAAATGAGAATGTTTTATGACATATTTCACTAATCATCCATTCCAAACATCACTGCACAAGCAAATGATAGCCTGAAATGATGCCAAGGCAGCCACTTTTTCCAGATTGAGTACAAATAGTCAATGTCATTTACATGGTAGCATACATATAAAATCCACTGTTCAGATTCTGTTAAGATACGCAATCCAGACGAAAATGAATGGAGCTGCCAGTTTACACCCTGCAGCACACGTCACACCAACACTCTTTTATTCTAGTAGTTACATCTCATTTTTTATCTTTCACTGCTCCAAAATAGGAAAAATACAAATGAGAAACTAAAATTATTTTCACAAGTAGCATCACATTCAGCTTCATACAATTTAACATACTGAGGCGAGGTATATTGGGATGTGAATAGAAGCAAGGCCTCTCGGAAAAGATTTTCAAACTTTGGTAAATTATGTTAAGTTGTGTGGTACGTTACAGTACGGTTCAAATAATCATGTTGTCGAGCCCTAAAGGCCCATTAAAGAAAATATATTACCGTATTTTTCCAAGTATAGACCCCCAATTTTTTTTTAATTGCCCAAAAATACATGGGGAGGGGGAAGGCTATATTTGGAGTCAACGGTGGGAATCTCACAAATTCAAAGTTACGCAGGTGAAAAAAAAAACAGTTAAATGAACAAAAGCCATATATGTAATGTAACACAAAGAACAAGGATCAAAGATTGACAATTGTTAGATTTGACTCATTCAAAGTGGAAACTGAACTGGCCCATGTCGTCTAGGAATAACAGATTGCCGACTGTGACATGATTTTGTCAAGAGAATGTAGTAGAGCTGAAACTGTGGATCTGGAGATTTCAAGGGGAGAAAATTAACTGCACCAGGTAGCTTTTCGTTTTAAAGTTCTAATGATTAACCTTACTAAAGTCCACCATTCTACATGGAATTTTGAATAAGCATTAGCTTCAGTAATACTATGATTTAACTCAATTTCATTATTTCCTTTTTTTTTAATTTTGCCTCCTCAAATAAGGAGGGGAGGGGACTACAAATGGGGAATACAGTATTAATATAATTTATTATACTATGAAGACTTTCACTGCAGCACTTTCACCTTAAGAACATCAATAATCGTTATTAACATATTTAAGTAGCTTTATTATAACAAATAATTACAGCTAACAATTTTAAGTAAATGCGAAATATTCCTTGAGCACCAGCAGACAAAACAACAAATTTACTCCGGCTTCATTCATTACTTTTAAGTAACTAGAAGCTGAATATGAATCTTCAAAAATGTATTGAGAGACTGCCAAAAGGAATGGGCTTCCAGGAACTGTCCTGAATGTGTAATTTCATCTGCACTAACATATTCATTTCACAATTTTAAAAAAAAGGGATGGAAAAAAGAACTGTGGCTTAAAATACTATCACANAAGGGATGGAAAAAAGAACTGTGGCTTAAAATACTATCACACACACTAATAATTGGTTCTGGTAGCGTTTACCACACATTACATACATTCAATTTTCAACAGATCATTTGGCAATTCACAAAATATTTCAGTGTCTCATGCAACTAGTTCACTTCTCTATAAACACAAACTACCTCATAGCTCTTCATTTGATTTCAGTCTTTAACAATACTCTACGCAGGCAAGTTTACATCATTCCACCCATACCACCCATGCCACCCATTCCGCCCATACCACCCATCCCTCCCATGCCACCACCAGCTGGCTCTTCCTTAGGAATGTCTGTAACTACAGCTTCTGCTGTGGTAAGGAGGGAGGCTACTCCTGCAGCATCGGTCAGAGCAGTTCTCACAACCTGGAAAAAAAGAAGAAGATATCTATAGATGGAATAGGTGATCGATTGTTGGTGTAATTAAAATTACACAAGTTAATTTAATTTTTAAGATTCATCTAAATATCATCACCAGCCAGGAGGGAGAAAAATCTTTCTAATCCAAAACTTACCTTGGTGGGATCAATAATGCCCTTCTCTATTAAGTTAACAAATTCATTATTAAGAGCATCATATCCAAAATCACCATTCGATTCCTCTACTTTGGAGACTACAACAGCAGCATCAACACCCGCATTCTTGGCTATTTGCATACAAGGCATTCTTAACGCTTTCTTCACAATTGATATGCCTATATAAATGAAAAACCCATTATTACTGATTAGCCTCACCATCAAAGGTATTGAGAAGTCAATAAAATATTGAAGTGTACATAAATAGCAATAATATGACACTAAATGGATAATACAAATATAGATTCCATTATTCTACTCATAATTAATCAAGGAAAGTAAATAAAAGGTTTAATCCTACCAGTTTTCTGATCATCGTTAGGAGGCTCCAAGGACTCTAGAACCGGTATGCACCTAAGAAGTGCAGTTCCTCCTCCTGGAACAATTCCTTCCTCGACAGCAGCTCTAGTGGCATTAAGAGCATCATTAACCCTGTCCTTCTTCTCATTCACTTCCACCTGAAAAATAATTAATGTTAAGAAGAAAGGCAAGATACACACCACAATTTAAATAGATTCAGCACAATCAGTTAAATATAAAAATCGCTTCGTGAGTTTGATCACCCAACTAGCATCATCTCTTTGAGAGAGCTTAAGAAGTCAATTCCTCGGCCTTAATATCATCACAAAATATCCATCTTACTAATTCAAAGAACAATAACATCATCTTACCTCACTTGAACCACCCACTTTCAAAACCGCAACACCAGATGCCAAGCGAGCCAAACGTTCTTGAAGTTTCTCCTTTTCATACTCCGAGGTAGTAGAGTCAATCTGGTCTCTGATCTGATCAGCTCTACGATCTATGTCTTCTTTCTTACCCTTACCCTGAAATATGTACGTTTCACAACCATTTTAAGACAATAACCATTGTAACATACATTGCACTGAATGAACCAAATCAATGCAATTTTGATTCAGAATCTAGCTACAGACATTACTTAACAATATACCACAAGTTATAGCTATAACTAACATAAGAAGCAATAATAGCTGAATCTACAGTCCAACCCAAACTGTTTAAATCCCCTCCACTTATACTGCTTGCATATAGAGAAGAACTGCAGTAGACCATATTCAAAGTCATGATACTTTGCCTAAAATTATTCAATATGACTGCCTTACACAACTTGCCAACCTCTACAAAACAAATCCTTGAAACACTTGCGTGCAGGAAGAGGTCCACTATGTCGTTCTCATCAGCTGATAATGCGAGGTTAAAGCATCCCACTACATCTTTTACTTGCATAAAGCAAACCAAAGTGATTCAGGAAAACTGTATTCAACAGAATGGGCACTATTGAAGAAGAAATAAGAAAACTTACTACTCAAAATCAAGTGCCCAGTGAATTTACTCTCAAGTTTTACTGACATTTCTTCTTCATATGATAACTTCCCAAAAATTTTAAGGAAAGTGTGTTAGAAATTTCTTTTAGGAAAAGCGTGGTCACAAAGAATTGGAGAAATATCCAAATAAATATTAATACATTGGAGCATCTTTAACTTGAAATCCTCTCCAAGACGAAGAAATTAGCCATTCCCTTCCATTGACACCCTAGAACTTGAATTATTTAGACACTATAACTCAGCAATATGTAAACTTTGCGGGCCCTGTACATCAAATTTTTTATGCAAGACACTAACTCCAAGCTATAGTTTCGTTGACGCCAATAAACAATTCCATGGAATAGTTTAACTTTTACAATGAAAACCGCTATGATAAATCATTAGTAGTTGCCAGCAAAATTCTCACTTACTAACGACTATTGTTTACATCTACCTGCGAAATGTTGCTTCGTTGAAGTATCGTTTATTACTTCTTGAGTTTTCTACTTAGAACGTTGATATACTGTCGGGCAAATTAGTAACAAACGGAAGTTGAAAACATTGATTCTACATGAAAAAGGTAAGAGTGATTGCTGTGGTAAAAAGTGGTATGAAGAAAAAGATGCCTGCTCAATATGCATTACCACCAAGCACTATCAACAATAATAAAAAATGAAGCTGCAATAATGCTTCAATATGAATCCAGTGTAAACTTATGCTGTAAGAGATAACGAATGACAGAATTTCCTGATGTAAACGTGGTTTAAACAGTGTCACAATAAAAAGACAAGCATAAGTGGACCTATTTTTCGTGAAAAAGCTGAGGAATTCTCAAAGCCATTGGATCACAATATTTTTCAAGCTAGAAATGCTTCGTTATGTATATTTATCATGAACTAGCGGTTTAAAAAAATTTGCAGTGAAAGTGCAAGTGTCAATAATGAAGTGTGTGAAGAATGGAAGACTAAGCTGCAAGATTTAATAGACATTATCAGAATGATGTTTTCAATGCTTACAAAATTGACCTCTTTTTAGTGCCTTCCTAATAAAAAAAATTTCTTTTTAAGACAAAAAGTGTCATGAGGAAAGTACAGCAAAGAGCGTTTAACTGTCATGCTAGCAACAAATATGACAGGAACAGTTGAGACCTTTGGTTATTGGTAAGGCTAAAAAACCTCTTTTCTCTGGTTTAAAATCAGTCCTTAGACTATGAAGGCCTGGATGACTGCCGTAGTATATAAAGATTGGTTGGTTAAAAAGATAACAAAACCAGTAAAAAACAAAAAAGTTGCTCAAAGTAGTGAAGGTTCATTACTGCTGCCACATACATTGAAATTGCAACCTCTGGATCAAGAAATAATCGAAAACATGAAGACACTATCCAGAAAGGAAGTAGTCAGAAAAATTATAACAGACATTGAAGAACAGAATGCACCACCTCTCTATGTCTTACTTGCAATCAAAATGATTGACAAGGCTTGAAGAAATATTTCTAAAAATACGTTATCCAACTGTTTTAAGAAATGTGGATTATCCGTCCAACCCGAAGCAGAAGATTGTGAAGTACCAGTTAGAAACAGATTAGAATTGAAATTTTCCCATGCAAGATAGTAGTATAGAGTTTGAAGATTATGTGGGATGCGATGATGAAGCAGCTACAACTAGAATGCTGAAATAATAGACCATCAATGAAATAGACGAAATCAAAGAAGCCAATGAAGACCCATCTCCACCTGATTGACAATATCTGCAAAACAAGCAAAATCTGCTATTTTGCAGACCTGTACTTTCATTGAAAGATGTAGTGATATTGAGGACAATTTATATTTAGCACCTTGTTTGCTACCAAAAATACAACTGATAAAGAATGTGATAATTCCTCAACTCAAAAGAAAATTATAGATTTCTTTTAATATGTACATATTTTCAAGTTGTTCCTTTACCATAAAATAATCTTTATATAAGTAATTATGTACAATACAAATGTAGTAATATAAATCTCTATAAGTTGAATTTTTATTTTCTCGTGACTCTTAACTTAAATAATATATTTGAAATTGATAATGNTCATTACTGCTGCCAGATACATTGAAATTGCAACCTCTGGATCAAGAAATAATCGAAAACATGAAGACACTATCCAGAAAGGAAGTAGTCAGAAAAATTATAACAGACATTGAAGAACAGAATGCACCACCTCTCTATGTCTTACTTGCAATCAAAATGATTGACAAGGCTTGAAGAAATATTTCTAAAAATACGTTATCCAACTGTTTTAAGAAATGTGGATTATCCGTCCAACCCGAAGCAGAAGATTGTGAAGTACCAGTTAGAAACAGATTAGAATTGAAATTTTCCCATGCAAGATAGTAGTATANCTATGAAGAGACGCGCAATGTGGTAATACTGATTTTTATAACATCGACATATCAAATTTAAGTAAGTATGGACTTTTCTTTAGCACTAACATTTACTACATAAAGACATGGATTCTGCCTTATTGAGTATTCGATACAATTATATATAAATCAAGTTATTTCACCATATTCCACTTACTAGCCAAAATCTCATTCTACTNAGAGTTTGAAGATTATGTGGGATGCGATGATGAAGCAGCTACAACTAGAATGCTGAAATAATAGACCATCAATGAAATAGACGAAATCAAAGAAGCCAATGAAGACCCATCTCCACCTGATTGACAATATCTGCAAAACAAGCAAAATCTGCTATTTTGCAGACCTGTACTTTCATTGAAAGATGTAGTGATATTGAGGACAATTTATATTTAGCACCTTGTTTGCTACCAAAAATACAACTGATAAAGAATGTGATAATTCCTCAACTCAAAAGAAAATTATAGATTTCTTTTAATATGTACATATTTTCAAGTTGTTCCTTTACCATAAAATAATCTTTATATAAGTAATTATGTACAATACAAATGTAGTAATATAAATCTCTATAAGTTGAATTTTTATTTTCTCGTGACTCTTAACTTAAATAATATATTTGAAATTGATAATGTTAAAAAACCTTCATCTCCAAGTCCTCTATAACTTGAAACTTATAACCTCTCCTTTGAAGTTCACGTTAAAGAGGCTCCACTGTAGTAGTCACAAAAGCAACTATTTGCTGTACAAAAATACAAGTTAATAACACAACAAAGACAAGGTAATTTGTTGCAAACGCTCGATGCAGAAAAGTACAGAACAATGCATAAGGACTGAATTGGTTTCCGAAGTTGGCTATGGGTTTAATTTCAAATACCTTGCCAACAAAACACAAGGTAACCTTATCATTACTCTTATGAACGATGGCAAAGTGAAAGTGCTGGCTACAATGAGTACAGGTTCTATACCAACATAAAGCCAGATAGACTGATAATAAATAAAAAAATAGATAAATAATTTACAGTCATGAAAGCTGTTACAAACTGCGTATGACCATGTTGAGGACAATGAAGTAACTTGCAACTAATATACAATGAACTATACAGTGCATTTTCGTTCATATTTTTCTTCTTCTGAAGTTGAATTTCTTGAGGCAAAGTAAGATGACTTAATATATGCTTGTATGAAGAGACGCGCAATGTGATAATACTGATTTTTATAACATCGACATATCAAATTTAAGTAAGTATGGACTTTTCTTTAGCACTAACATTTACTACATATTCTGCCTTATTGAGTATTCGATACAATTATATATAAATCAAGTTATTTCACCATATTCCACTTACTAGCCAAAATCTCATTCTACTTGTTTATACATTCAAAGTTTAATTATTGATTGATTGGTCAAGAACACTTGTGGAAATCTTAAAATAGTTTACTTGAATTGTTTTGTCATATTTAGGCACAAAAACTTACCCTTAGCATTAATGTGTCATCTTTTGTAATAACTATTTCTCCAACTTGGCCCAAATCTGACATTTGAACATCTTCCAATTTAATATTAGTTCCTTCATCACCGAAAAGTATTCCTCCTGTGGCAATAGCCATATCAGTTAACGTTGCCTTTCTGTTATCACCAAACCCAGGAGCTTTGACAGCAGCAACTTGTAGACCTATTTTCAATCTTCAACAAATTTTTCAATAAGTAATATCATTCTAAGTAAGTAATTATCTTAGTGGAAGACACTGACCTATTAACAACTAATGTGCTCAATGCTTCACCATCAATATCTTCAGCTATTATACATAATGGTTTCCGTTGAGAATTAGCAAGCTCAAGAGCAGGAATAATAGACTGAACATTTGAAATTTTCTTTTCACTAAAAAGTACCAAACAATCTTGAAATTCAACTTTGGCACCTAGAATACAACATTATGAAGTTAATTACAAATTCCTCATAAGTTATGACTGCAAATATTTTATTCTAATTTTACCTTTTGATGTATTGATAAAGTAAGGAGATATAAAGCCTCTATCAAACTTCATGCCTTCAATAACTTCTAATTCATCATTTAAAGTTTTTCCATCTTTTACAGTGATGACACCTTCCTTACCAACCTTAAGTGAGAATTAAAAAACTGAGGTTATTGAACAATATTTTTTCTAATAATACACAAATACTTAACAGATCTAGAATCATTTAGAGAAGAAAATGGTGAGCAAGGATATTTCTTATATAAACCAGAAATGTATTGGAGTAAAAATATATTTTCAGAACTAGAAAAATTAATGCCTTCTTCCAACCTTGCACATGCCATGTTACAAAATTTGACCTGAAATAATTGTAATAAGCATTGATGGTGGGATAATTGAGTCAGACTAATTTGGTTACCATTATGGTAGAACTCTAACCTCTTTCTTCATATATCCTTCAACGAGTGCTGCTACCACCACCTCTGCCTCCATCTTTACATTTAAACCAATTTTCTTAAGATTGAATTGCTGGGACTACCAAACCTATCACCACCAACTATGGTCAAACCATTGATACGATTTTTCACGGCTCACTGCCACAAGCCACATTGAAATTATCATACCCTAACTGCTCATATAGCTGGTGATAGAAGAAAATTGTGTGGGACAAATCTTTCTCATAAGTACCTTAAATGTCAACCGTAAATTGCAACAAACACACATCATTTCAGAATTGCAATAATATTTAAAACATGTTGTGAAAGATTTTTCAAACCTTATTCAACCAAAAAGATAATCAAAATTAAATAATAATCTAAATTGACACACAACAAACAACTTTTGCACTTTGTAACATACTTATTCAAGATACATGCTCTAGCATATATTAAATGCATCAACACTTATCACCAACCTCTACACAGTTTTAATGTCCAAGTTTATGTTGTTCAACCGCTAGCAAGAGTACATATTTGAAGTTTTAATATAATGTTGATATTGTGCAATAGCCCTTACCTTCTTCATCGCATCTGAAATAAGGTCTCCTATCTGCCCATCACCATTAGCAGAAATAGTGGCAACTTGGGCAATTTCTTCGGGAGTAGTAACAGGTTTGGATAACGATTTCAAGTTTTCCTTCACAGCATCCACAGCCATCATCACTCCTACGTGATAGATACAATAAGAAAAATACACAACAAAGACAACAGAAATTGAACTAGGGAAATACCTCTCCGAATTTCAATAGGGTTTGCTCCTTTACTAATTTTCTCAAACCCTTCTTTTGCAATTGCTCTAGCTAATACAGTGGCAGTAGTGGTTCCATCTCCGGCTTCTTCATTGGTATTATTAGCTACATCCTGGACTAGTTTCGCACCAATGTTCTGAAACTTATCTTTCAGTTCAACACCTTTTGCAACAGTGACTCCATCCTTGGTTATCTTGGGGCTTCCCCAACTTTGTTCTAGTATTACATTACGACCCTAGAAAAAGAAAAAAAAATAGATTCTAACACAAACACTTTCGATCTCTACTAAATACTACAGACCTTTGGACCCATTGTAACTGCTACAGCATCAGCTAATATGTCAACACCTTGAAGCATTAATGCTCTGACTTCTGGTCCAAAGCGTACATCTTTGGCATAAAATCGGGAATGGTATAGCTGCCTCAGGGCATTTGAACGTAGAACATTTGGTAGTCGGAACATCTGAAATATCAATTCTCGGAAATTTACAATAAATCTTGGACACTTAATGGTAGACGAAAATTCAGAATTCTAACCACTTTTCATCGCGTTTCGATTGGAGATAAATTACAACTCTTACCTTAAGTTATAAAATATTTAGTTACGTGAACCTGTGATCACTATTTGAATAAGTAACTCGGCGTAACTTCGAGAAATTGGAGTGAGAAACTAGCCGGCAGCCGAGTGCTTCACACGCGGGTGTAACTATGGACAACCTAACATGCGATTGTAATGCACATGGCCGGCTGAAACTTTGGCCAGGAAGTAAGCTTAATACCGAATTACTAAAGAAAATGAAAATATCTTTTCGAACCTCAATGTATCATTTCATCCAGAGGATCTATATTTAATTTATAATTGGTGTTGGAACAATTCTCACTGCAATACATCGAATCTAATGCCCAAATAACAATAAATAACAGAAATGCTTAATACAGGGCCTTCTTCTAGAATTTACCAGGGAATGATGTAACATCTTAACTTTCTGATAACATTGATTTTGAACAATTATTCGAGCGAAATAAAACAAAGGAATTATCTTTAATTTTTAAACTCTTTTTTTTTATCAAGAATTTTTAAATCTTTCTTCAACAATTGTTTTAAGTAGAAATGAACTTTGGCATTCATTGATTGTATTTTATGTATACCTGCAACTTGATTTGTTCGAATAACCCTCTGAAGAGAAGATGCTATCTAGGGGTGATTGCGTATACTAAGTATATTTAGAAGTCTTGCGCCACTTATTTCTTCATAGAATGAAAACAATCGAAAAATATACTAAAAGATTTTTTTAACTACTAAAATATAAACTATGTTCATTCATATCTTGGAAAAGAATACTTCATTTTTAATAGTTTTTTATTTACGCCAAGAGAGTTCGTTGTAGTTTATAAACTTGTATTAAGGATGTTAAGAGTTATCTATGCCAGGAATAGTCACGGAAGATTCTAGATCGCTGACGTAACAAGAATCCACGAGGGCCAGAGGAGGACATAGGAATTAAGCAGTGAAACTATTGGTGCCGGCTGCTAGATAATTGTCAATACAGTTTGAAGATTAGATTTTGTGGTTTCTTCAGCTGTGATCAATTTAATTTAAAATGGTTAGTACTGTTTTTAGAAGAGTGAGATAATCACAGCCTCATTTCACAGAAGTTTGTGAGCTATTAATTTTCAACTGCGTTGTGTAATTGTAACAAAAATTGCGCCGAATCTTGAGTATTAACATTAATATTTTAACATGCGAGATGTGTAGTTTTGTATGAATTCCAGTTCTGTATTTTGCAATGTTCCTTCTTGAGATTAGTTCAAGAGAACTATCAGTGAATATGAGAGGATAGTATTTTCATGTTTTTAGACTATTTAGTGCCTCTTTTTCTAACTGTTGCATCCTGTTTGAGAGGACCTGTATTGTTGAATTTGTGAAATGACTTTGAACAAATAGTTGGAAGCTTTAATTTCAATATTTATTGTATGGATCTACATTTGGTTTAACATGAAAATTGTGGACCTATTTGATAGTTTAGGTATTTTTAAGACCCTATGTAACTTATGGTAGAAAAAAGGTTCGAAGTAAACTTAGATGTCATATTACTACAAATATTATTGTGATTCTACTAGTAAAACTTTTATTTGTCGTTCTTGGTATTAAAATTCGTGATAATTAAAAAAATTATGTATAAATTTCTTCTCTCTGCCACTGGTTGTATTAGTAGTTTAGGGTATGATAATTGTGATAATTTTGTTGGGGTCTTTGACCAATACATACTTGTATTGTCTTCTGTGTACATTTATTAAAATTGTAGTTTATTTGCTGTATATTTTTTACTCTACTCTTGATTTTAATCATTCTTATTGTTCTTTAGGCTGCAGCTGCTGCTAAGAGATTACTCCCTCTTTTTGACAGAGTTCTCATTCAGAAGGCGGAAGCTATTACAAAAACAAAGGGAGGTATTGTGATTCCAGAGAAAGCTCAGGGGAAAATTTTGCGGGGAACTGTTGTTGCGGTGGGGCCTGGTGCTAGAAACAATGTAAAATTCTTTATAAAGTCTATTTAAATGTTATGGTTAGTTAACTTTTAAATCAATGTACTTTTTTTTTTCAGAATGGAGAACACGTTCCCCCAACTGTGAAAGTTGGTGACAATGTTTTGCTCCCAGAGTACGGAGGTACTAAAGTTGAGCTTGAAGATAATAAGGAATTCCACTTGTACCGGGAATCAGATATTCTTGCCAAGCTTAATGAATGAGTCTTCATCCAACCACTGAAATCTCACTTGGACATAGTTCTGTGTAGTACTTGCATTGTTAGTCAGTTGAATGATTACCAGAATGAGAGTGAACGTATTGTAAATTTCTGATGAGTAATGACTAGAAACACTATTATGTAAGAGTCTGTTTTATGAGCCATTGAAAGGAGGTTGTGTGATGATGAATGCCAGATAATTCTGTACAACTAATTTTTTTGTAAAGCATTTTTTGTTGTGACAAATATATTAAATTTTAAGTTTCTTGGTTAATTCAGTCCTACTCATTCTTAATACACCCAAGCTTGCTTTAAGTATTAGTTGTGAAAGTTGCCTGTAACTTGGAATTGGTTTTGTATTTTATGGGGCAATAAGAGTTAATATATTTAGAACTTAGTTGCCAACTACCTTCAGGTTGAAATTTTGATTTGACATTTTTGTTAAGTATGAGCTTATCTGATTTACGTTTTCTCCCAAGTATTGTACTTGTATTTCCTCAAAGTAGTGGTTTTATCTGGAAATTCAGTTTATATGCACTTAAGTGAGGCATTGTGTGGATATTGCTTAGTTAATCTTGGAGCTTATTTAAAATCTGTAGTTATCTCAAGTCAAAGAATAATAATACAGAATTTCTCATTGCATTTGGGCATATTGGTCATGACAGTAGGGAGTGGATTCCTTTAAGACTGGACAGGTGAAGTTGGTTTACCTAGAAAGAAAAATGTTTTTTAAAACAAACTTTTATGTAAGCGTTCTACTAAATTGAATAAGGTAAGTTAGTTTTTATTCAAGTAATGCAACGTCAAATGCTAATACCTCCATGTTTCACATTAGTGGATCCTAATAAAAATAAAGGTGCTTGCTATCTTCATTGCTGAAAATGATATATTTTGTGTTGAATTATTGGTTTCAAAAAGCTTGTTGCTGAAATGTCCATAAGTGGATACCAATTAATTTCATTGGACAGTGACAGGTTAGTAAGTACTTGCTGAAGTATGTAATTTATTTACAATTCACGCAACAAGCTTTTTGAAAACCAATAATTCAACCTAAGATATTAATCATTTTCAGTGATACAGATAGTAAGTACTTGTATATTTACTAGGATCCACTAATGTGAAATGGGCTCTAATGACCTCGATGTTGATGAGCCCTAAAGCCCCATAAAAAAATATGTATGGAGGTATTAGCATTTGATATTTCATTACTTAAATAAAAACTGTTACTTATCTAATTCACTTTAATACATTGCTTAAAAGAAGCTTGTTATTAAAGGATTTTTATTTTATACTTTTTATTATTAGACTTATTTATTTGTCATAATTAATCTAGGTTTGTTCCTTTATAAAACTCAAAAACACCTAAACACAAACTTGTGTTAATATAAAGAAATAGCATAAGTGATGCAGCACATGTGAGATAAACCTTCCGATAGCATAAACATCTTTTGAGAAATGATCCTATTGATAAGATTAGAAGTTAAACTGAAAAGCATAGGTTATTCAATGCATTGTACTTGTACAAGAGAGACTGATTGTATTTCAAGGGAAGCATCCTGGAAGTATGTAAGTTGCCGCATGTTGTCTTGGAATAAAATTTTATAAAGAAAAAACCTTTTTAAAACCTTTTGTTGGGAATAGATATCATAATATTTCATTGTCGGAGGATTTGTATGGATGTGTGTGCCAAATTTCAGTTCAATCAGTTAAGGGGAACTGGTTTAAAATTCAGTATTAAAATTTGGATTAGACATTCTACCTGATTCTACCTATGATAAATTAGCAATGTGGAGTAAATGAATGTATTTTCTGAAATTACTACCTGTCAAATTCATTTATTTTAGCCATATTGTTTTAGGAAGAAAGTTTTGAATCTTGGGTACAATTTCTGCTTCAAATCATGAAATCTGTAAGTAAAATCAATATAAGAAGAAAAACCAATAGTTAAGTCGTTAGTTATTTTTTAATGTAGTGGATATTCCCACAACTTGTGAAAATAGCGAACCCGCCGCGGCTTACAATTTCACAATTATGTACATTAATTCTGTAGCCCCATCCTGCCCCGGGTTTTTCTCAGGTTTTCCTTGGGTAGAGGTGAATTTTTTTATACAGACTCGCTAGACTCTTGCCTACGGATGCCAGCTATTTGAATTAAATTGACATTGATTATTGCATCAGCGAATGTAAGCACGTTTATATCTATATTTTATTTATACACGAGTTGTATAGAAGTATGATTTTTTTTTCAGACTACAAATTAATGTTATTTTTAGTTATTCCTTAATACATTAATTAATTTGTATGTGTCTTGTAGTTACTCTTTTTCGGTGTATTATTCAAGAAATTATGGTTTTGATAATTAGCCTAATAGATATCTATTCAATTCACTTCAATATTGAAGTAAATTTTTACATGCAGACGCCACGGATACCAGCATGTTGGCTGCAAAGAAGTTTACTGGTCCCTAGCCACTAATACTAGTCGTAACTGGCCAGACCTCCACGGTCCCAGCTACGAATCCTTCTATGCCTTCCCGTCTAGCCACTAATCGTGGTCGTAACTGACCAGACCTTCACGGGGTTAAATTTATAATCAATCACTACGAATCCTCATGGACTTTCCAGTTCCTAGCTATGACTCCTACGAAGAACTAGATAGACCTCCCGGTCCTAGCTACTCTCTTCCTAGTTGCCGACGAGTCCCGTTAATGCACGTTGGCTGTTGCCTGAACATGGGTGGTTGGAGCGAGTCACTAGCGCGGGGCACCGCGCAAACCGGAGCTCTGGGTCGTCTCTGAAGGAACCATGTAAGTGTACGTCTGATCGAAATAAACTACTGTTGCCAAAACTGGACTAATCCCTTGTTCTCGCTCCCTCTCATCCTTCATGTCACTCTGAATTAGGGATTAGTTCAAGGTCATAACAACTTACGTTGGAGGAGGGTTCATTAGCGAGTATCCAAGAAATACCCCCTCTCCTCCCCACATTGGTCAGTATTCCTAGAAGTTTAAACTATATCTTCTTTTGTAAATGTGATGCTGGAAATAAAATTATTATATTTTATTTAAGTAATAAATCTCTAATTTAGTTTTATTTAATACTTACGATTTATAAACAATACTTTCCGAATAATATATAGTTTGAATAATTTGTACTTCTGATAGAACGTTGTTTTATTAAATACAAATTAGTAGGTGTTATGTTAATTTTATTACATGTAACGAACTATTCTTGTGCTGAAACGTTATATCCTCCTCGGTCGGATTTGATGGGATGGTCTCTTGCTTGCTTCTGGAGGGTAAATAGTCCTTCACGTGATCATACGCGGTTTGTAACTGCTGACAATAAATTTATTATTATACGGAAAATGATTTATATGACTTTGTTCCTTTTATTTCTCTTATTACACAAATACCCTTTTTTAAATTTATTTTGAAATATTGCACTTTGTTTTAAAAAAACAGCACCGACTACCGTAATGTATTTAATGTTTTTCTATTTATGAACAGTATATTGTTCCAACTGTTTTCCTGTTACTTTACACGAAATATTCTTTGATATCAGTTTATCGCAGATAATTCTTCGACATATCTTGTAATGTAACGTATGAAAACCTTGAACTCTATATGCGTGATGTTTTAGAACTGCAGTTCTTCGAAACTCTCCAGCTTGTGGTGCAATAATACATTCTTCCTGGTTGACCGAGAGTCCGATTGTGTCCACCAATGAAAGATTCACGTCTTCGCAGAATCTACTTTTGAAGTGCGAGTTCTTGATAACGGGATATGTATCCACACCTCATACTTTTTTCACCTATATCTTCACTTTTCGGCGCACAAGGAACCTTATGCTTTATGATTGGATGAAAGTTTAGAAGAGTACTTTCGAAAATAAAATGATTTGGCGTTTCGAGCAAATGGTTCAGTAGTTTGGACGACTAGAAGAATGTGATGTTTTGCGTCAGCAGTCTGGTCCATCTTCTAGGAACTCAGGCCTTCGCGAATCGTCAATTCGATTGTTTCATGTTTTTGATGCATAGAAATGTGTAAATACAAATGAAAACTGGAATGATATAGTAAGAATAATGGAGGGTGAATCATGGAAAATCATGGACATACACGAAAGGCCAGTTGATGGAGGTCTTCTACCGCAGGTTACTATATTATATTTTACTAAGAAAGTAAAGTTGGTAATTGTACATACAAAATTCAGTCATACTCATCCTAAAATTGTCAATATCAGAGCGTACAGAAAGAAGCACACGATGTTAGACTTACAGCAATAGTGAAGACAACTACTATCAAACGATTTGATGCTACATTGCTCATTGAATGAGGAGGAGATGGCCATTAGTTATTTTCTAGTACCTAAACTCATTCAACGACACCCGGAAATTGGAATTGGTCTCCAGCGTATTTACACCTGTTTACAAAGTTTTATTTGTAAATAAATAAGTCATTATGATTTATAAATAAATTGTACAGAATAAAATATAAACACATTTGCAAGGACATCACAGATAATTAAATTTTTCATGAGCTCTTTTTAAAAGAATTTCCGGCAACAAATTGAATTTTTTTTATCTCTGCAACAACATCCCCCACTATTCATCTCTGTTCACAATGTTCATGTTCAACGAACAGCTATTATCCGCAAAGAGCTTTCGTATATTTCATAAATTTGCTTTCGCGTGAGTGACAGTATAAATCTCACAGTGTACTGTCTCGTCAAGACCGCTTTACACAATATCACCAAGTTTGGTAAATATTCAAATAACAAGAAAACAAGAGAGAAGAATCATGGATAACTGAAGAGATTTGTCCAAGGAAAGAAGTTAACAAGTAGACGTATGTGCGAGATGAGAAGTATTTTTTCGTTAAAAAATCGTACAAAATGTGTTTCAGGAAATGCAAAATATGTATTACAAATTAAGATATAGGGTTAGTGTCTTGCAAAAATACGTTTTTTTCTTCTTAAAAAATAATATAAGTTTAAGAAACTTGGGGTCCATACGGACCCCACTAGTCAGTGTTATAAAAAATTTACGGGTGTCGGAGGGTTAAGACGCAGAAGGGGATATGAAAAATATAAAAAATGACGGACATTTGTGTCGATCATATAGTTTACAGGACCACTGAAATTAGCAGTGACATCCCGTAGACGCCCAAGTTCACAATCAGCTCCAGCATCCCTAGGGAAGGGACTGCCATGAGAAAGTCATCGAACATACACCAGTGATGGATCCCCAGTTTTCGGTGTCGCGAGTTGTGAAATCCCAATATCGTGCGAATCAAAATTCAGTCCTCATGGAAGAAAGACACCACCAGCACTCCTGGGAGCGGGGTGGGTTTATTGGTAAAAATAATTGAAAACTAATTTTGAAATATAAAAATTGTTTCGAATCCTTAGTTTTCGGGTTGAGATTGAGAATGAACACCCATACTATCAAACCAATATTAAGTAACATTATTACTGGAAGTCAATGAGAACATAAGAAACGATAAAATTTCAAACATATTACAAAATTCACATGAGCAAAGTCGTGGGTACTCTGCTAGTTCTATTAATATAAATGTATTTATTGAAGATTGGTCAATACTTACACATTTTTACAATGCCAACATTTCTGCAATATTTATTATTTGAAGACTCTGCAAACGACTGGCTAACAGGTGTGACCGTTTGATTTATTCCTAAAGAAGGCAAGGGTCGATCTTACCTTTTAATTTCCGATTTCAACTTCATTATTTGCAGAGAAAGTGGACAAGCAAAATGATTCGACATGGAATTATTGTCATACAATCATGAGCTCTGAAAATAAACTTTGGAAGATTCTTAGTGTACTGAGAACAGATTTCATTACTTCCGCTAGAGCGATTAACGCCGACACCCAGATTGAGATGGGTATAAAGTAGTTACAACTTCCCGATCACTATAGTATGAGATATGAGCTCTGTCAACTATTAACTTAGTACGCTCGTCCGTACTTTCTTAGGTCCAGCACACATTGAACCCATCATAGTTTCTGCTTGCGGTCAGCTCATTGACATATGGACTTGTTCCCAACACCATATTGAGCTTATTGCATGCTTGACGTGGCCAATACCAAGTCCTTTCGCAATCTCAGCTACAACAGTGACATGCTTTTTTCTATGTAACGCACTTCCCAGCCTAGTTCAACCATTTTACCGGAATTCAACTTTTTGAGTTTCAAGAGCCAAAGGGTCGGACCGCCCATCCCTAAAACGAGGACAAGTCAATATATAAGTCGTAATCGTCAGTTTCACTTATACCGTTTTAAATTACGGGCGCATTTTTTGTCGGCAGATGGCAGCACATACTTATCGTATAGGCTGCGTGACATCTTGTAGGCGCGTGCTCAGAGACAGCCAGTGTACGATGGCGTTGTGTTGTATGAATGTACACGGGAAGAACAGCGTGCATTTGTGCGTTTTTGTGTGTCAAAGTACTGTCCACAGAAGAGCATCGCGAAATGCATCCCGTGTATGGTGACAATTGTTTCTCATGGTTCTGCTATTCCTTTGTGGAGATTCTCATAACGGCGCTCAGCAACCTTACATTCCTTCACACCAAATTCCCCGAAATCATCACGCTTTTCCGATGACGTCTTCGCACCTCCGTCTCCCTCACAGGAATAGTGTTCTTTTCATACTCGCTCCTTCAAGGCGCAGCATAAATCTTGTACCATACGATCAGTCCTTCCAGTAACTTACCACAGATTGGAAATGTTCACTATGCTTGCTTTTTCTCTTTCAGCGATATCCTCCAGGAGTCGGGGATTGAGTCAGTAAATAACTAGTATTCTTTCCATTTACTGCTGAATAACTTTTTCCTAATTTATACAATTCTGCCGTGGCGCCACAGCCCAGTGCGAGCAATGACTTCCTCCATTCGATACTTAAAAAATTCTCCATCCTGTCTTCCTCCTGCAATCTCTCAACTTCCAAGAAACATTTCTTATTGATTCCTACCATCTGCCTGAGTTTTCCTCTTGATGTCTTTCCCATCTTAGGTATTGTTCCAATTCACCTACGCTTCTCCCAGAACATGCCCTTTAATTCCTTTTTGTATCTAACATTTCTCCTTCTTGTATAGGTCCGAATATCCTTCTTTCAAGTACCAATAACTTATGTTTTGAATTTTCTCCAAGAATCCACCTCTGGCATCTATACGTTGGCACAGGTGTGATAACTGTTTAGAAGAATTTAATTTTTCTCCCAAGACAACAGTTCACAATGAGAAACAGCTTTAGTTTGCGAAATTTGCTCTTAGATGTTTCATCATTTTTGTTGACTCCTGTAACTGAATATTTAAATGCACCGACCACCTCAACAAGAACGTTTCAAATTTGCAGCTTATTTGACTGTAGCACAGCTTTTTTATATTTATTTTTAACCCCATTTCTTTTGAAGAATTCATGTTTCATGTACTGCTCTTGCACAATTTTTCTTGTGCTTAGTACGCATAGATTTGCACATCTTGTCCCCCGAATTAGGGATCCCCAAAGGCTAAAGAAACCCACGACAGGAAACCAGCAGCAAGTACATCGGCTATAAGGTACCAGTGGAATCGAATAATGGCTATTCCCACCGTTGCTTCTAAATTAATGGAATAAAGGAACGTACGTAGAAGACCCGGGGTTAAAGAAAAAAGAAACAAATCAGAATATGAAAATCCGAGCATGAAATTAAGCGCAAATAATATTGGTGACAAAGAAATTAGTCAAACTTGATATTTACAAAATACAAGAAACTAAATGGCGTGTTAGGGATGTAATTATCCCATACCAGTTAAAGTGTAGCTCCTGAGGATATAGACTTCAATTGTTGACGGACTGTCGATTATTATAAATATGACGACGCGGCTTATCCCGGAAAAAACTTTAAATAATTATTCTATAACGAAAGAGAATGTAAAACATGGAGTTTCGTTTGTGGTGCATTAGACTGTAAGGGAGAAAACTGTAAAGGAGAGTTATTATATGTAATACCAGACTTTTAATTTGATGAAGAGGAAAGGCGTTACACAGGATATCACAGTGTGTGGGACAACTGTGACTCCCCTCATGACCGAAAATGGAAGGTCACCTGACAGTGATAGCCGATCACGCCATTGAACTCAAGAGCTCTGTCAGCATCCTGTGACGCTAACACCGAGTACATTGATAACGATTAGTACTTTTACATTAATTTATTACATACGCTCCTTTAGTTAATTTGCAAATTATATTAGGGTTTCTCAGTATTGCAGAATCGAAATAACACAAGTATACAAATGATTTAAAATAATTGAGAAAAATCCACTACAAATATAGGAAATAAAGAAAAGATCAAACAAAGACTATGATAAAAAATAAATGAAACATAATAAACTAAATTATTAATTTATTGAAAAACAAACACTAAAGTATGGAGAAACTACATTATTTCAACATTCCTCGGGTGATTACACCGGGAGGAAGATCTCCCAATTCTCTCACTCCTTCAAGACCATCTTCTTTGGCCTTGCTCCATGCCAATTTCGTAAGAGACTGAAAACAATAAACAAAGTTAAAATATACTTTACAGGTGAACAATTAAATAACAAGCATTACGCATGCTGGGACTTTAGGTTTAACAACATTTGAACTAGTATTCAACAAACTGACTTTTGCACAAATAAAGAAAACTGACTTTTTCTCAAATATAATCACATGTAAACTGAGAATTTCATGTTTCTTAGAATATTTGAAAACTCTTTTATTCCGCTCTACCTGGATGTAAGTCCATATCAAACGCTTTTACCCCTTTTCCACCAACATCCTAATAAGTTACAGCTATGAAATTTTTTACGACGCTAGATAACCCACGCCTAAACTTAGCGATTTTTTTTCCAAGTCTTTAGCACTACCATAATACTAATAGCCCAGGAAAATTAAGCAAAAAAAAAGCCTTACCCTGAAAAAAATAACTAAAGCTGCAATCTTTTTTAATCGATAGATGGCAATGAATAGTTTTTAACATAGCACTTCCGGCAACAAGGGCGTGGCATGCGGGCTGAGACGTGCGACATTCAATAGAAATATAGATCGCGCGCACGCCGTTTAATATTGAGGAGTTAAATGGATACCTGTGGGGTTATATTAGGGTAGATATTATTGAAACACTTTTAACGTTGTATTCACGTATAAATTTATTCACATATATGCCAAAGTTCTTTGTTTTTTTGGCGAATATTTTGAACGCGTCCGATTACCGTGGTTTATGGTGCGGAGACGTACGCTGACGAATTAACACGCGCCATTGTGAAAATGAAGAAAAGTTATAGCTATTAATTCGTATAATTAAAGATTATCAAGTGACTAGAACTGGAAAATAAAATTTTAAGAGAAGGAAACACATAGAGAAAAGAAAGCAACGCAATAATTTCATGCCAAATTTGTCTTTTGATGCATTTTCTAAATTGGAAACTGACATACATTGGATTAAAAGCAAATATCTTGACATTCACCTAATAAAGTGCTGTTAGAACATGCTACTCCACAACAATGAACACACATATCTGGGCAGGAGAATCCCAACTGTCTGCAGTTAAATCGATAGTATTGCAATATATATGTTTTAGCGGGTTCTCATGAACTGGAGGCAGGTAGGTAAAAATTGGTCTTAAACTATTACTATTCATCGTCCTAGAGTGTCAACCACTCTTTGCCAAAAAGGACTATATCATTCGGTAATCGTTCTATATAATTCCCTCCCCAAAAATATAAAAGATATTATGAAATTGAATCTCTTCAAATCCATGGTTAACAGCTACCTCCTGCACCAGCGCTTCTACAATGTAAAAGAATTGATTGATTTTAATAAAAGTTAAATCTGCCATTGCTGTAGTACTTTTAAAATAACATAACAATTTCAAAATCTATTTTCTTGCATGATTGTGTTGTGTCTTGTAATTCATATTAATTTAATTTTATGTGTACTGCACTTTGACACGGTTGTGTACATTAATTCTGTAGCCCCATCCTGGCCTGGGTTTTTCTCCAGTTTTCCTTCGGGTAGAGGCAGATTTCTTGTACAGGTTCTCTAGGCTTTGTCTAGGAACGTGTTTATTGAAACAAGAAATTGTGAATTTAGTGTTCTCAATTCTTATGACTTGTAAACACTATACTCAGAATAATCTATAGTTCGATAATTTGTACAAGTAAAATACATTTTTTGTGCTAAATTACAAACATGTTGATATTCTATAAGTATAATAACTCGTAGCTAACTTTTTTTCTTATCTAGGAATTTTTGTTGAAATTTTTCAATCCGCCTCTGCCTTAGGGCCCTTGATTGGAATTGATGGGATGGTTCCTTGATCGGAATTGATGGGTAGCTTCTGGGAGTAAATTTAGTTTATTGTCCTCCATGTGATTATACACAGTTTGTACTGCTTTTTTGACAATAATTTATTTATTTATTTAAGACGTTATAACTTAAGAGAGGTTCTTAGTGACTCATAACTCTTTAGTATCATTCTACTTTTATAAATCAATGTTTCCTTATAAAACAAAACCCCCAAGATTCCCAGTATTAGTATAGTTAACATGTATATATCATAACCTTAGTTTTTTAAAAGTTCTTATTGCACAGAAACATAGACAAACACTATTGTTTGTTTCATTTTCTGTAGAAACTGATAATGGTTACGAAACTGTAGTCTTCTTTAACTGCTTATAGGTCATTTTCCCTTAATAATTAAATAATAATATACATGAAATGATTAAGATACTACAATTATTGGGAAATAATTATATGTTAGCTTTCAGTGCTAATTTTTTACTTTAATCATGCTAGAATTGTAAATGTCCATATGCAGTGGTCGTCCTGTGGTACTCTGCACAATGATTTCTGAAAGACCATTGCTCCCACTTTTCACTTTTCCCTAATGACATCGAAAATGAGAAACATTAATTTAGTTCAAGTTTACAATCAGCACTGTGGTAGAACTTAATAATATGTTTACACTCGCATATTGACCTGAATTATGCCACACCCTTCCCCCTAAAACATCATGGATCCACCATTCACCACTGGATGTGAAGCCTCATCACTCATTTTTTAAAATTTAACTAAATTTGCATATTCGTGTCATATGCCAGATTCTTGAGAGTCCGATTTTCGCACATTTTGCTCCCAAATGAAATCCATGACAGTTCAATATGTGTGCACGCAGAATAAATGACAGCACATTAACTGACTAAAAAGATGTGAATAAAAATTATTCTGATTCAGAAGTTTTCAACACAATGCAAAATGATAGTTAATGACAACAATGAAAACAATTTTAAAAATATTAAGTGTTTGTTTCCAAAAAAAATTACTTAAATAACACTAGGGAACAAATTTCAACTCTTTCTTCGCATCTGTTTAATAAATTTATTAATCTTACTCATTTCAGGGAGCAGAATTCAGTGCAATCATCAGATTTTCTCTATCACATCACATTTACTAGATATAAGGAGTGGTATAACAGTAATTATAAAAAAAGCATCTTTCAATGAAAAATATTTAAAAAATGCACAAAACCTTCAATGATACTACGTACAAAGCTAAAAACCAATTTTTCTTTTGGTGAAAAAGGGATGTTGGAGCTTGTTTTTGTTCAGAATCACATCACTCGCTCAAAACACATAACGGTAATCTTCCATATCTGCTGGGTCCTAGCACTCTGGTAACGATGCTCCATAGTAAGGATATCTTTGTGTAAACATTCATTGTTCATCACTTAAGCCAAACCCTAAACTGAATGTAGTTGCCTGATGAAGGCCCACAGTAGGTGTCAAATATTGCAAAAAATTTGTAATTAAAAATGAATAATAAAATAAGGTTGTTTAATTTGGTAATTCAATTCAAATAAATTTCTTCAAAATTCTGTGGGAAATACTGATTCCTACTCCTATTATATGTACACTATCATTAATTATAACTGCAATTTTATGTATATTCAGCTATTCACAGATTGTTGATTGACATTTACTCTAAGATTAGTATGCTAATATTCATTTTATTATCCATATATTCTATTTTAATGTTTCTGTTTCTGTATTTTAATATTTTTAATTTTACCTATTCCCCAAATAGGTACATAATATTTTTTATTCATAAGAAAAGTGATTAATAAATGAATAAGTTCACAATTCATATGCAGGAAAGTAATTCTCATTTAAAGTCAATAGAAAACAAAATACTCATGATTAAATAACAAGAATGCTATCCTATACTTACTTTAAATGTTCTGGGTTCCCATATAGCAAGATCAGATAAAACTTTTTTATTTAACATGATGTTACATCTCGAGAGACTTTCCTTCATCAAAGGATATGTAAATTTATGCTCTTCGCAAGCTGCTTGAAGACGGCTTTCCCATAACTATAAGTCATTAAAATGTCATTCTATTAAATTACCAAGTTTTGGAAGTAAAAAGGCACATGAATTGAAGAAAAGATCTTCAAGTAAGACTTCAGACTTCGGTGGTTGTTTTTTTGGTGGGGCTTTAAGGGTTTTTCAATAACCAGGTCATTAGAGCCCATTTCAGACAAAGGGATTATTCCACCAATAATATGTAAGAACATACCTGAGTCATATCCTCTTTCTTTAGTTGTCTTCCTTTAGTGCAATATTGAAGGGCACGATGTACTGCTCGGACAGCAATTGAATAACAATTTCTCCTCCTCCCCAAAAAATGCTACAAAAATTTAGGAAACTTTGTACTTAAAGAAAACAGTTCCTTCCAATTATTTCAGATTAATAATAATTAGAATCAAACTTTACAACAAAGTCAAAATTAGTGAACTCACAGCTGACAATCTAAAAATCCTTCTCTTCCTCCAGAACTCATCAGGACCTCTAGATCTAGCAAGCATAGGAAGTGTTTGAAAAACCATTATATATATTTAAAAATACCAAAGACTGCCACAAATATAGATTAATCCCAAGTGAATCCACAGACATACAAAACAAAACTCAGCAGTTATGTTTTGATACCCCTCATCACTTGGGCATTTTCAATCCGGCCGCCCTTATAGTCGTATCGTATAGTCTTCGAAACGAAATCTATAATTCAGCTGAATTAAGCAAAAAAAATGTGATAGCAAAATTTGGCAATTTAACGAGACCGGTCAGGTCGATAGGTAGAACAAGGCCACAGAAGCCACAGAACGCCACAGAACCTCATCTGTAGACAGTCTGTAGAGATGCGACGTTCGTGAACGAACGAGTTCTATTAGTGAGTCGTTCACTTCAATCGTTCCTTTTAGTGTACAGTCGTTCTTCGTTCACCTAAATTTTAAAATTGTTTGTTTGCTTTAGAAGCCCAGAAAATTGAGAGAGAACGTAGAAACTGTATAGTTAAACAATGGCCAAATCTCTTAATTTGTGGCTTTTATCAGAATAAACATATTAAACACAGCCACATAACAAAATATGAAATGACATTATCAAAATAGAAAAAAAAAAATATTTATATGGTCAGCTGAAAAACTTTCACCGGCAAATTTTTGTTCGTCCCGTCTAAAGGTCGTATGATATATTTAACAATACTGGTTTCAAGAAATGAATAAAAAGTTATTAAAAAACACTGTTTTTCAGTTTTGTCAAATGTTCATTATTTTTTAGAAAATGGTCCTTACATATTGTTGTATATCTTCAAACAGTTAATCCAATAATATCGTTCTTTACCCAATCATTTTCCACAAATCTTCCAATATTACCATTCAGAGTCGCCATAAACCGTCAAGAACCGACCTTTCGGAACTTAAAAATCTTCTCCGAAAGGATGATTGGTTGGTTCTGTGAGTTTTTCGTCCTTACGAGTCCACTTCCTCTGAGTCCGATCGTTCCTACTGTCTACGCCAGTGGTCCCCAACCCTTGCCCGCGGGCACCGTGGCTTTTTTTTTGTGGGGCTTTACGGCTCATGTCGACGTCAAAGGTCATTGGAGCCCCAAAAACTTGTACAGGTAGGGAAAATGTAGTTACGCACTAGGGAGAGCCAACATGACTCTCCCCGTGTGTGGGACTCATCGAATGATTCAACCC
>NNCF01129384.1:339662-362291 GCA_002313205.1 Laupala kohalensis
CGAACAACAGGTGAGGATATCTATAACACATTTAGAACATATGCAAAGTCAATAGATATGCCTTTGCACAAGTTGTTTGCGATAACCACTGATGGAGCACCAGCAATGGTTGGTAATATCAATGGATTTGTTGCTCTCTGCAAGAATGATAAATCATTTCCAATTTTTTTGTCGTATCATTGTATTATCCACCAGGAAGTTTTGTGTGGTAAAATACTACCCTTCGGACATGTAATAAAAATAGTCACAAGAATTGTCAACTCTATTCGAGCAGCGCCTTTGCAACACCGTCTTTTCAAGGCCTTATTAGAAAATTCTGATCCTGATCTTATTCTACATAATGAAGTACGTTGGCTCAGCAAAGGTAAAGTTCTTGCAAGATTTGTAAATTTAATTGAAGAAATAAAAAATTATCTCAATACTAAAAAATGTTTTTTTTATTGAATTAACACAATTGCTGGCTGGTGGATTTGGGCTTCATCACAGACATAACGGAAAAATTGAATGATTTAAACTTGGAGCTGCAGGGAAAAGGCAAACACATAGCTGTTATGATAGGGTCTGTAAACACGTTTAAAGTTAAACTGGTTTTGTGGATATCAAATCTGCAGAAGCCACCACTTGCGCATTTTCCAAATATGAAAAAAATGATAGGTGACGGTGACATTGACTTGTCATCATTTGTTATCAACGTTCAATTACTTCAAGACCAGTTTGAAACGCGATTTCAACAGTTTAATATCATCGAGCCAATTGTCAAATTTTTGTCAATCCATTTACTTACCAAGTAAACAAAACCGAAATAGCAGCATATATTGCAGAACTTATTCAAATAAGGACAGGAGAACTGGAGCTAGAAATGTTGGACCTTCTAAATGACATTTTCCTAAAATCTAATGTATCAGATGAGGACTTCTGGATTATAGTTGACATAAACAAATTTCCTTTCTTGACAAAAAGCAGCATACAAAATTAAATCGTTTTTCGGTTCTACATACTTGTGTTAATCGTTGTTTTCAGCAATGAATATCATAAAATCAAAGTACAGATCTCGACTTACATATGAACATCTTGATGATTGCCTACGAGCATGAATATCATTATACTCTCCTAATTACGAAGCAATGATCAATGAAATGCAATGCCAACGATCACATTGACTTTGATATTTCTATTTTTTATAAAGAATTTTGGTAATAAGGTCGAATTTAGGCAATTCTGATTGGTCAATTTTTTTTAAAGATCAGCCAATAAGAACATTAAAATTAAATATTTTTGGTGCATTAAAATCTTAATAAACGTAGTCCGAACCGTAACTGATATTTTTCGTATTCTAACCTGTTGTTTGCAATTTTTAGCTATAAAGTACATTTTAAAGTAGCTATTAAAAATAATCATTCGTTGCATATTTGCCCCAATTCAAGCAGATTACCAGAATTTTTATACTGTTATTTACTAATTATTTATTTTACATAAAAATATAAACAATAATTTCTATATTTTATAATAATATTTTGGAATTAAATATTTTTTGTGCTTTATATGCATTATTGATTATGTCCAACTATAAATGTACCTTGAAATGAACAAGATGCCCGCCGCCCGACCGGCATTCTAGAATGTGCTCTTGAGTGCAAAAAGGTTGGGGATCCCTGGTCTACGCCATTCGCGAGACCGCCCGTATGCCAGCCCGACATTTTTTCATTTTCGGACAAATGAAGGTGATTTTCCCTTCTTCAATAGCATCCACCGAAAAAGTAAAAAAAATAATTGCACCCCTCCAGTTTTTTTAAAATTTCGATTAAAAAATTCGGGTTTTTGCCGGCTTGCATAAGGTAGAATATACATGTCGATCTCTCTTCACTGGAAAAGAATTTTTAAATACAACAAACGTCAAAATACTCAGCATTCTAAACACTAAATTGCACCCTTTTTACTTATGTTTATCACTAAGTTAATAAATAAGAAAAAACGCATGCTGATGAATAAACTCCAGCCCGACATTTGTTTTTCGTAAAAAGGAAGACATTTATGTTTGCATCGTAAATAGCACGCTCCGAAAATGCTTTTCTTTTCACTAAAAGGTCTCAAAATTTTCAAAAAATCAATTTTGAAGTTTGCACATATGAGGGAATTATCACGCTTTTCGGAGAGTGTGACAGCCCTTGTAGCTTGGGGAAAGTTAGTTGTTATAGGCACATTTTGTGGAGGTGCTAAAGGTTTGTCTATAAATAGCAATGATTGTTATTGTTAATTATTTATTGAATTTAAAATTTCCGGTAATAGATTCACGATTATGAGTTATTTTTTGTATTATATTAAATTTTTATTCTTCCTCTAAAACAAACATTATCCAACCCCTTTTCCTTCCAGTTAGTTTTGAAAGTTATTTCAAATTATACTCCTTCACTGCTTGAGTACCTTCAATATTAATCTGTGTGAGAACTATTTCAAGAGAGTTAAATGACACAAATCAATCCATCTTTATAAATTATTTGCGTGAAGAAACATGGATAGATGTTTACAATTGCCAAAACACCGAAGGCAAATTTAATGTATTTATCTCAATATTCCTAAAACATTACAACTCTAGCTTTCTCGTAAAACCCTCTCCTCCTAAAGATTTTCCTCCTTCCTAGTTTCAATTCTAACTACGTCATTTGTTTACAAATTTTCTACTTCCCTTCAGCTTTTGGCCAAAAATATGCGTAAAACGCAGACACTTTTCTCTTTTATTATATTTATTACTCTTCCTCCGAACAAGGAAATACAAAACCATGAGTCCCTTACAGCGGTCGAGTCCCTTTCCCCTTCCACTACTTCTTCGTCGCCGAGGTCGCCGTAAGTTTCCGCTTGCTCGCGAAACATTCATTCCTCTCAAATCTTCCACATTATTTTAATTAATATTGAAGAATTAATCAATTCTTACAATATATATTATGGTTTGATTTAGGTTGGCAATATGTAATCCTTGTCATGTTTATTTTGTTTTATGTATTGCATGTACAGTTTCCTGTTTCTGGCAATATTCTGTAAACACCGTAACTGAAAAGAGCGTGCGTGTATTATTTGTGTTAATCACCTTTATCACTCCTTATCGCTGGACTAGCCACTGCTATATAATTATAAAATGTTATGGACCCATGACTAATTATTTGTAATAGTCGACAGTAATCCAAGTCGACTAATTATTTGTAATAGCCGGTAATTCAGTAATCCAAAATGGGGGAACCTGATGCTACGGGACCCAGTAACTTCGGGATTGCAAAACTGAAGGGGCGAGAAGACTACAAAACTTCGTGTTACTCGATGGTTAACTATTTTCGACGGTAGGGACTCTGGAGTGCTCTGTTACCGATACGGCTGATGGTAAGGAGCGCCGCGAGGAACGTGCTCTGGCCGACATCTGCCTCATGGTTGACCCTAAAAACTATCAATACGTTGAGTCCGGGAAGACAGCTAAAGAGGTTTCGGAATTGCTCAAGTAGAAGTTTGAGAGCAAGAGACACTAGCGTTACGTCCACCTAGTGCCTACTATGAGCCAAGCAAGGTATTCAGATTTCTCAAGTATAGAGTCGTATATTGCCCACATAACCTCTCTAGGTCAAGAGTTGAAAAGTCTAGGAGAAGAAATTAAAGACAAGTACCTGATTGCTATGATTTTCCAAGGACTGTCAAGTGAGTTTGACAGTCTAGTCATGACACTGTGTGCTGGGGAAAATGTCATGGTATTGGACACTATGATTAGTAAACTACTGGATGATAGAGATCTTACTAATGAAGAGTCGAGTGATCGTGCTGCTTTCTTTTTGAAGAAATGTCCAGTTAAGAAAAGTGACAAATCTGAGGCTGACGTGTCTCAAAGACGTTGTTGGCGTTGTTACGAAATGGGGCACTGTATCAAGGACAGCCCAAAGCCGAAGGAATCGAAAACGCACTGGAAAGAAGACGGACAAGAAGAGTGAAGATCATAAAAGCAAAAAAAAAAAAAAAAGAGAAGAGAACTTAAATGTGTACTTTATCTACTCGAATGTCTGATAGTGCAATTGTAATAGATTCTGTTTCTGAGGGACATACGTCATCAGAAAAGAGATGGCTTGTAAATTACAAAGACCGAGATCATGATTAGAATTTTGTTGTTGGTAATAATGAGAAGTTGAAAGTTGCTGTTACAGGAGATTTAAAATTTTCCTCAATTGATAAAATATCTATGTGCTTTGTGTTCCTGGTTTGAATGTGACATTGCTATCAGTTAGTCAATGTACTGATCGTGGCATAAGTGTGTTGTTCACTTTGACAGGCTGTTAATTTTTTGATGCTGATTGTGATATTACGTGTTCAGGCTGGAAGTAGAGTGAATGGATTGTTTCACTTGGATGGTAAACCAGAAGCAGAATCTAATCTTGTGAGTAACGTTGGAAATTACAACCTATGGCAACAAAGGTTAGGTAATGTTGGCTGTCAGAAGTTGGTTTTTGAACAATCTTAGTGAAGATGTCAAATTTACTGCTAGTTCGAAGACTGTGACGGATATAAGGGATGTTATTTACTGTCAAATACTTGATCTCATGGAAGAAAATGATGTAGAGACTGTGCCAATAGAAGAAACAATTGATGAGTTTCATGATGCTGAACATGGAATATGAAGTCATTAACGATAATAATGAAAACTCTGAAACTAAAAGAACGTACCCCTCGCGAGAAAGAAAGAGAATTTCCTGATTGAACCTGTGCTGCTTCGTTATACGATAATATAGTTTTTAATAAAAAGACATAGAAACTGCAACAGTAAGTGAAGCTTTGGCAAGTAATGATGCTTTGCATTGGGAAAATGGTTTGAAAGCTGAACTCAAGTCATATGAGGACAATAATGTATGGGATCTTATAAGAAAGTCTAAAGATAAAATCGTTGTAAGAAGCTAATGGGTTTTCAAAATAAAGTGTAACAGTGAAGGGGAAATAATCAAATACAAAGTGAGACTTGTGACTAGGTTGTTCTAAAAAATATGGTACCTATGGTCCTGTTATTAGGTATAGTATGCTGAGTTTATTTTTCTCTTTATCTGTGAAACCTAATGTGCAAATTCACCACATAGACATCTCTAAAACCTTTCTAAATGGTGAGTTAAAAGAGTAGATATATGTCTCAGACTGAGGGTTTTCCAATAGTAGAGGGCAAAGTGTGTAAACTAAGGAAAGCTGCTTATAGTACGAAACAACCAGCAAGTGTTGTTATGAGAAAGTTCATGTAATTCTGACAGAGATTGGTTTTGATCAGTCAAAATATGAACCTTGAGTTTATGTGGAAGAAAGGAGAGAAATTTGTTGTAACTGCATTGTATTTTTATTTTCTTTAATGATGTGTGTCATGTTGAAAAATTGAGGACTGTTTTGTCAAAGAGTTTTTCTACCAAAGATTTAGGACAAGAGTCTGAGTGACGAGAACAAAAGATAGTGTAAAATTAGACCAACCGAAATATTGTGAGAAATTATTGTCTAAGTTTGGTATGCTGGACTGTGTGAGTATAAAGACTCCCATAGAGTGCGGTTTGTCGTTAACTAAGAGTAAAGATTGTGCCTTTTATTTGCCATATCAACAGGCAATTTGAGGTTTATTGTATTTATCATTGTGTACTAGACCAGATATTGCATATGCTGTAAATTACTTGAGTCAATTCAACAGTAGTTATTGTAATGCTGTACATAGGATTTTTAAGTATTTAAAAGGTACGGTAATGGAATTGTGTACCCAAAGTGTGATGATATTGTTGTTGGATATTGTGGTGCATCTTTTGGTAATGATCTTGAACAAAGAAAATCAGTTTCTGGGTATGTTTTTAATCTTTGTCAAGGAGCAATTAGAAGAGTAGGAAGCAAGAGATAATTGCATTGTCTAGTACTGAAGCAGAGTATATTAGTATACCTCATGTCTCTGAGGAAGCAGTGTTCCTCAAGGGTTATTTCTGTTTGAGCTTTGTGGACGATCTGGTGCTATGTTAATGTATAATGATATTAGTGCCTTAAAATTGACTGAAAATCAGGGATTTCATGCTAGAACTGAACATATTGATGTTAAGTTTCATTATGTTCGGGAGGTATGTAAAAATGTGATAGTATTCTACCACAGAAGTGACTGCAGATGTACTTACTAAAGGGTTAACTAGTCTGAATCATCTGAGATATATTAAAGCCATGGGTGTGATTTAGATGTCAAAATGAAGGGAATGTTGACTTTAGGTCGACAATATGTAATCATTGTCATCTATATATTGTTTTATGTACTGCATGTACTGTTTCCTGCTTCAGGCAGTGTTTTTGTGCGCGTTGTTTTATTACTAACCTCGCCGTGCTAAGATGGCTGACCCACACGGCAATGAAAGTGGGCTTCCGAACTTCGAAAAACCCATGGGTAGAGCAAATTACTGGGACTGGAAATTCAATACGTACCCTTACGAGGTTATAATATACTTTCTTCACTTTTACCAGTACGAAGTCTAAATGTTCTTTAAAAGTCAATATTTCATCCAGTACTGCTGCTAAATATTTTATTCTCTCTATTCACAGTCATCAGTCCACCTCATGGATTTGTCCTGCGTGGCCGACAATCACGAGCAACAATTTCAAGCGACAAGATTCAAACATACTACGAGTTCCGAGACTGTCCTGTGTGAGCGACAGCGTCACTAGCACTACGATCGCGACATTCGACGACGCTTGAACTTCAAACTTGCTTGAGTTTTGTCACGTCAGACGCTACATTTTACACGACCTACTTGATCATATTACAGATTATCGTATGTAAACTTAAAATGTAGTATCAAGTATTAAACTTAAAATGTAGTATCAAGTGACATTCTATTAGTATTATAACTCGCAGCTAACTTTTTATCTTATCTAGGAATTTTTTTGAATCCGCCTCTGCCTTAGGGCCCTTGATCGGAATTGATGGGATGGTCCCTTGCTTGCTTCCGGAGAGTAAATTAGTTTTTTTTCCCCCCCACGTGGTCATNAGTAGATCTTGACATTTCGTCGTGATCTCGTCTGAGGCTACCGTGTTTTATACGTTACCTCGTGTAGCATCGAAGTGATTACGATTTTCGCATGTTCAAAACATAACAAACGCCACTTTTTGGGGTGTCACAAATTTGTGCTTTTTAGTAATGTGATCATTAATGCCATTTACGAGGAAATAAAAAGTGCAAATTGACATACTCATATATTCAAAACCTTTTTGGGACGTAAACAGTTGCGAGCACAAATGATAATATTCAATGCAAGATGTTATTTTCTGACATTTTTATTGTGTTATCACGGCATCTTTGCCTTAGAACCTCTACACATAATTTCACGTAATGTTTGCGGTGTGGCGCCATCTTGCTTAAAGAGCCCACCATTCATGCGCGCACCCACGCAGGAGACACCCTGGCGACGCGACGCTTTTATCGCTTGAAGTTGTCGCTCGCGTTTGTTCACCCACGCATGAAAAGGTCTTATTACTGGATCTCTTCCGTTGTTCTGCGGCATTCCTATAACCATTTACAGTCTGCGATATTATCAACTTCCGTGCAATGCCCTTTTCGACAGCAGATAGTTCATTGAATGAAGAATTTTATTTCCTTTCTAAATTTTAAACCCATAGCCTGTTGAATTTAAGATGTTAAGAGAATTGCTATACAAAACCATATTCCACCTTTGATATGGATCGGTGATGGAGAAAAGGATCAATTTTAAGTAATTTATGTATTGTTTTCGAGTTAAGTATGTTGTGTGAGAAGTCAATAAACATGGGATTGATTTTATAAATTTGCATAATGTGAATAAGTCATGAATGATGAATATAATCAAAGGTTTTCTTATAATCAATATAAGCTGTATGGAGATTCCGATTTGGCGTTTTAGTTGCGAGCAACAGATTAACGACCTTTAATTTATGACGCTGCGTCCAAGACCATTTGTGAGTGAAGACATACACGATGTGACCCTGTTTAAACGGAACACGGTGGATGTCGAGGAGCCACGAAAAATAAATCCCCAATTTCGCTTTGTCGTGCCCAGGAATGAATAGCTTAACTCAGACGCAAATTAAGCTCTCCAGACATCTGGCGACCTCTAGTTTTATGACGCATAAGAGTGCAAGAGGTTCTATTTCTTCTGATATATTATCCCTAGCTGCTCGTGAGAACACGATGAAAAGAATAACGAGAAGTCAAAGTACCCTAAGCCATGTCACTCGGTCTATGGCTACTCAGGGAACGCGTTCCTCATTTTATGGCGGGGTCGAAAAATTAATACCAGATATATCCTCTCAAAATCAGCTTACAGGGACTGACAATCAAAAAAAAAAAAAAAAAAANCCGCACCATCAAACAAGGCAACTAATACAAGGATCATCATCAAGAGGCCTTGGACCCTAGAGGAATACAGAGAAGCTGCATGGCGCACAGAGTTCTTGAGAAAAATCTGGCCTTACGAATAAGAAAGCTATCTTTGAACTTTAGAACCAAAGAAATGATGAATCAAGACAAATGAACTTTAATAAACTTTCGAAGCAATGTAGATTCATCCTAAAGAATATGAAATTTACCCAATCTCAAATTAAGAAAGTGCTTCCATATATAAAATAGAGAAACAGATAAGGAATCTTAGGAAAGATCTACCTCTGGCTGTAGAGATTGAAAAAGAAAAGCATGGAAATATATCAAGACACCACTTTCTGACAAATATCAAATCACGGAAGGACAATTAAAAGAAACGATTGAAGTTATCAAACAAAGAATGTCGGCGAAAGCCTTCGGAAAGCGGATTCGAAGATATGACAAGCGACAACAGCATTATATTCATAGAAGACCCTCAAGCATTCTACAGTCTCTAAAAGAAACAGGAGACCTTTTTGGAATTCTGGAAATTAAGATCAACATGAAAAACGACGCACCTATGCAATAGAGAAAATTCCTCACTAGGTATTGACAAGATTCACAACTACTGGTTCAAAACCTTCTCTTCACTACAATCCACAATTGCCAGCTGTTCCAAAAAGTCAATTGAAAATGCAGCACACCAGATTGGCTTACTGGAGGAATGAGAAACCTACCAACGAAGAACAAGGATGTAAGAAACAAAGACCAATCACATGCCTTCCCACTATCTACCAAGTACTCACTAGCATAATAGCCCAACAAATTTCACCCTTCTATGTAGAGGCAAGAAACAATAGACCCTGTTCCAGGATGCACCATTTTGGCTAAGAATGTGTATTTGGTGAGACGCAACCGAGTTTTGTGGTATCTGAAATAAGGAAATATATATATGGTATAATAAATATATATACACGCCGCGTTTGAATAGCGTGCAAGCAGACACCGTGCGTTTAAATTACGCTGGGACGAGCCAACCTTTGTCCTACCACCGCCGACTAGAGATGGATAGGTCCGATGCTTTTATGGGGTCGAAGCTATCCAGCTCCTCTCGTGCACCAACAGGTTCCGTATCCACCAGACCCTGGCCAGACCTGTATGGGTCCAGCTCACCAGCCGGGCGGGCGGAGCGTGTCGTGGATCGGACGGAAATCCGACAACGGTGGAACGGATTAATTATTTTCGCACCGCTGGGTTACCGCTTGAGAGCAGCACTGTCGCGCTGTGACATTATAGCGCTCACCCTGCTGTCCGATCGTGTCCTTTTTCGCTCTGCGAAGTGTTAACTGAGTCTACGTGTACGCTAAACGGCCATGGAACCCACGATACAGAAAGACATGAGGACAGTTTAGACGCGGGAGAACTAATCTATCGTTAAAAATTGATAAATAAGTCTTAATAATATTATGGCTATATATTTTTATTCCTTTAGTCTCAAAGTGGAGTCCGGCTAAGGCACAATGGAATCGAACTGCGGAAATTTATGTGTATAAATGAATAAAACTTTTTGATTTCCATTAAGAAGGGCTTTACTTAAATTACTAATAAAGTTTAAAAAAAAACAATTGATAATTGTGAATTGAAGTAGAGAACGTACTAATTTTGTTCTAGTCAGAACTGTTGTTTTTCATGGAAGCGAAAAAAAGCCATTTCAATGGGCGTAATGTATGTTAAGATATGTCCCACACCTTTAGCGAGAAACTGACAGTTCCCAGATATTAAACGAATAATGCATGTATTCCGGGATTTGGGGATCATTGTGTTACCTTCAAAGAACTGATTCGGTTAATATTGCATCTACAGAAATGAGAAAAACTCATACCAACATCTACATTTAATGAATTTTCCACGTTTCACCAAGGTAACAACATTATTTGCTTCAGAGCATGTTTTTGACGGCACGGCCGTCATCATCAGCGAATCTGAAATAAATTACAAAAAATATATTGATGAAATAACAAAATTGAAATTCAGAAGATAAACATTTTTACAGATTAGTTACAAAAGAATTCATAAGAAGTTACAGAAAATATAAATATACTGATAAAAATACAGTATATTTATTGAAATAAAGATGAACTTTTTTAAAGAATAGTTAGTAGTAAATAACAGAATTGAATTTATCTTCTTAAATTCTATCTCTATCTTGCTGCCCCAGACAGTGAGACAGCGCCAAAGAGTCCTCTTCAGTTGCTACCTCCGCTCATATCCACCAGATGTCAGCCACTTTGTGCGGTGGAGCGATTGGTGAACGACTCAAATCGTCTCATGATCAACTTACTTCGGTTGGAGATTAACATGAAAATTATATTTTTGTAATGACTTCTTTGAAACTACTTACAAAATCACATGGAATGAATTATTCTTAAAAAAGAAAATGCAATCACTTATGTGCTTCAATAGAACAAAACAAAACTATTTCCCCAATATTAATACATAAAATAAATAAATTTACTACCCATTAGAAGTTACACCTATTACCAGTTACCATGGCAAATTAGCAAAGCAAGATAGCTGAGCCTGCGTACCACTAGGCTACGGAAAAAGAGTAACATCTGCGTTAAAGAAAGGTTCAATGAGTGAATACAGCTGAACTAAGACACTTAACCAACTTAGCGGAACAAGAGCCAAGGCAAAATCGATTATCATATTTGGCGAGATGCGTTAAATTTTGTTTTACGTAATTTTCAAAATTTGTACATCCATTGGCTACTGCAATGCCAAATCAGTCAGCAGAAGCTGAGGATGGGAATAACAGGACCCCAAAACTGGTCTGAAGAAATTTGCAAGTAGAGAGTATGGTAAACTTCACAAATATATATATTTAAATTGTGTGAAAAAGCATTGCATTAGATGTCATTAAGAGTAAACAACATTAAAATGTTCCTAACATTAAACCACTCCTATTAAGGGAGTGACCACACTTGTCCATTCCCTTCCTGCAGGGTAACAGGGAAAAAAAATTACAAGTGTTAGATGGTAACTCCAATTTGCACATAAATTTTAGATCACACCAACAATTTTCTTGTGATGACTGAAATACTCTCCCACCATTTCACCTCTCAGAACATTAAAAAGGTATACTAGAGTATTGACATTTTATGAAGAGAAACAAGATGGAAAAAAAGAAAAAACGTCATCGACTTCTGTCTTCATCTCCAATTCTCCTGCCTCTCGCCTGCAAGAGGACATTGAACCTGTACGCGACAACATTNAGGATAATAAAACAGTCCATAATAGGAATAATAAAATTAATTCAGTCTAAATTATTACTCTACCAGTAAAACATTTCAATTAAAATCAATTAGGATTCAAATGAATCAATTAAATTACGATTCAAATGATTTAGTCACTTCAATAGCACTCTTATACTGCAAAATTTCACTTCTGAAGTTTTGCAAACTCTTCATTCCTTTTTTATGAATTTTACTTGTTTTATTGCGATAGTAAACTTCTGTAACAAGCTTATCAAGAACATAGCTTAGCCATACCACGTTATTGTAGGGTTCAAACACTTGCCAGTTATCACTGAAAATAGGAAATTCAATTAAAACAGGTATGCAAAAAACATTTTACATTCAATTGGGTCTGACTTTATTTTTGATCAAACTTTTCCCTCTTAATAGATACTAAGTCAAATTTTTCAATAATAATTAATTTCTTACTTCATGTTATCTTTCATAATTCTATATACATCAAATTGATAGTCTCCAGTTCCTTCAAAAAGTGCAGGATCTTCTGATAAGTCATTGAATACATAACAACCTTCGAATGTCATCCGTGAGAGAGTAAAATCTATAATACTTGCCTAAAACAAACCATAATTTTCAAACAAGGCACTTGAGAAGATATTCTAAACTAGTGATGTAAAAGTACAAACTTGGATTCCAGAATTTGGAAAACAATATTCCTTTCCATCCAAAACACAATTAAATTTCTTGCTGTTTGATGGCTGAATCAATATATTTCCCCAGTGTAGATCACGATGTTCAAATTCTAAACTTTTCTCAGCCACTGCTAAAGCAAATGTAACCTGCAAAGGTGGAATAACAATTACAGAATGAAATAAATGAAATTGTAAATGCGATTGAAAATTCTATCTTTAATCACACACTGAAATTGCAGTTGAAAACAACTGTAGTTAGGGGAGAACACACACAAGACACATACGCACATTTTTAACAACGACCATCAGGTCCAAAGGGACTGGGTGTAGCAATGACATTTTTAATATTTATAAAAGAAACCTAACCTAGCAAATATATCCGTCATCCGTTTATCACTTCCAAACTACACTATGTTTTAAATGCAGTGAAAACTTGCAATTTATAATAGCTAATGAATTAATAACATTCCTGTCAGTTTATAAATCCATCTAACTAGAAAAAACCCAGCTAGGATGCAGCTACAGATTATACCAAGATTGAGACTTAAGTATTTCTCTCAAGACGATATAGTTAAAACTATTTTCTTAAATGGAACTGAATTGAAGACGTACATTACCCTTCTACAACAGGGATTTCAACAAATGACAGGTCTATAAATATGAGTATATTTTTAAGAAACACACAGCAATGACATTGTATATTCAAGAGGCAAAAATTTAATGGCTCAAACAATGAGATGTTATATAAAGGGGAATTAAAATTCATTTGGTTGACTGGGTTACACAATTTAAGACAATCCTAACAGAACAATTGACTTTCACATAGTCTGTTGCCAATTTTCATGCATAGGGTATTTTGTTTCTAAAATTTCAACTTTCCTGCCAAAAGATGGTAAAACGAATCCTTGATGTAATATACAAGACACCAACAAAACCACAGGAGAACCAATAAAACTTTATATCAAAATAAATATAGTAAAATAGCTGAAAAAGGCATGTCAACTTTGTATCCATAGCCTTGAATCCTAGCACTGTCAATACACAATAACTCTCCTCCTCCACAACAGTGAAAGGGTAAAACAATCATAAAATGGAAAAGATAATAATGATAAGTTAGTCATCAAATAAGAAAGTACTAAGTTCATGCCCAAGAAATCATCGAAATGCATGTAAAATAATTCACAGGCAATTAATTTAATAATATTTATGTGAAAATATGTGCAATTTTATTGCACCACTAGTTCTTTGTTTTAAAAAATTGTTGCTAAGTTAATTTCTTATCAATGAGAAATATTAAAGCAAATACCTGCTTGAAAGCAGAAAAAGCCTGTAATGCAGAATTAAAAATAAATCCTTCCAAGGCCGTTCCCACATTGGCTAACTCAAGGATGATGAAAATCTGGTCTTCAGGGAGAATATCAGGACAATCATTCTCAGAGGCTGTCAAAATAATAAAACAGATAATAAAACAAAGGAGTACTTTGCATTTTACACAATAATTATTATCAGGAATAGGAGTTACTAAAACATATTTTAAGTGTTTGGGATTCTCTTCACACTTAACAAAAAAAAAAAAAAAAAAAAAAAAAAAAAAAAAAAAAAAAAAATAAAAAAAAAAAAAAANAGTCATATAATAGATTTAAGAAATGGATGTAAATAGTATAATTAATTTTAACTAAACATGTTCATTATAAATAAATGATTGTTAAGAATATAAACATTGTTTATTATACATCTTTTTAAATTGAGTATAAGTACTTAATTTAAATATATTTCAAATAGGCTGAATTTTTGGGGGTCTTTTATTTAATAGTGGCCTATTTGCTGCTTTTCCAGCACTCATGCATGCCCTCATACTGGGCCATACCCCTGTTCACTAACTTCACAATAATTTAGCAATCGTGTAAACTCTCTGCAGACAAGTGATGCGTGAGAGTTTCTTTTTATGTCTCATTATGTTCTCTGATTGAGTTCTATGAGTTCTATTTGACTAAAAAAAAGGAATGTCTAGGTACCCTGAGATTCAAATAAAGCAGATCACTTGTCCAGGGCTTCTCTTTGGCTCTGACAAATCGACCACCCAAGCCATTCATGAAAATGGCTGCAGGAATAAGCTTTGTCTCATGACCCAAGCACCCGCTGAGGCTGGACAATATGAGAAAGTGCAGTGCTCTGCTTTATGTAAATTCCTTTGTGAGAATGAATGTTCATATTTATGTTACAAAATCTCAGGGTAAGCAGGATTTAAACCATGAATTAAACAAAAATAAATAAATTTGTCAGAAAGCAGATATGAGCTGCATAGAACCATGTGGACAATTAACAAATTTATAATAACAATAAAATGATTGAAACCATTTGGTTTCATTATAAAAACCCACTTTATATATTTTAGCTGCTTCCTTACCATTGGACTAGAATAGTTATGACAAGACATTTTAAAAATGGAAGTGCCAGAGTTTAGGAAAATTAACTTTAAGACCAGCCCCAGTATCATTACATAAGAATAGTAAATTGTAACTGTGTAGGACTTTCAAACTTTCAAACTTTCAAACTTTCAATCTTTCAAATTTCGCCCAGTTCTTCTTGTTATTTCATGATACATGTTTCATCTCCCCATAACTCAGGTTAGTCTCACATCATCTCACAAAATTTCAACATATATTTTTTAATGCTTCTGAGGCGAGGGGTCAAAGTGATAAAAGAGAGGCAAAATCACAGTCCTTTTTTGGCTTTTGTTTTATAACAATAGATCATTGGACCCAATTTACGACAAAATTTTTGTCTTAAACTATATCATTACACAATAAAACTTCTCTGGTGTGAAGAATGAAAACTTTATGTGAGGGCACATTTCAATGTTATCTGTACATCCCTCTGTATAAAATATTGACAATTCAAACATACATTTTTTCTCATAAAAATTTTCCCACAACTCCAAAAGCCGTAATGGGTATTTTCCTTGAACGCAGTAACAACCAATCAATTCTGGGAAATTGGAAGTACGAGAGATTTCTCCAGTCCTTAGGTTGCTGAGCTCCCTGAAATACACAAAAATACAATGTAATAATAAATTTTAAAACTTGTATAATAAATGAATAAATTTTGCATGCCAGAAATATTCTTAACACACACACACACAATCTGTATTAGCACTACAAAACCTGTATGACAGTTCATCGCAGATGTTATTATGGTGATCTATAATCCATACTAACATATCAATGCATAATGTGAACGTGTGTCTGTCTGTTTGCTACTTAATCATGATTAAACCACTGAACCGATAATGATGAAATTTGGCAAGTTATAATGTTCAGTATGAACATAGGCTAACTTTTATTTTTTAAATGTGTGAAAATAAAGATAGAAAATCATTTTGACCATAAATGCCATTGACATCGGGAAAAGAGCGATATATTCGCTTACACTGCCTAAATAGTTAGAGATAGGTGATAACTTGGCAATATTGTTCGTCCCAAAGAGTTCTACAAAAAAGTCTGCGACAGCCTATTTCTGTCTACCAAGGTTTACGTATGTTATCAAAACAATGTTATTAAAAATAGGAGTGTTAAAATACTTCAATTCAAGAGAATAATTTAAGAAGGAAAAAATTGACCATCATCAATTTGTTTTGTGCATTTAACAAAGACTAAAATCATCTTTAAAACATAAAATTTTGAGGAAAGATTTAGATTTTAAAAGTGTTTTAATGAAATGGTGCATCTGTACTGGTGCCATAGTGTCTTGCAATGGAAGTGAAAATTCGACCTGTGTGTGGTCTAAAAAGTAAAAAAATTCAGGGTAATGCCGGATAATCAGCTAGTCCATACTAATATAAAAATGCGTAACACGAAAGTGTGTCTGTCAATTTGCACCATGATCATTTACTAAACCACTGATCCAATCTTGATTAAATTTGACAAGGACATATTAACCTACATTATCTATAAAACGTTATTAAAAATCAAAGTGTTAAATACTTCAATTTAAAATAATAATTTAAGAAGGAAAAAATCAATCATCATCAAATTTAATGTATTACTTATTATGTGCATTTAACAAAGATAAAAAACAGTTTTAAATCATATAATTTTGACAAATAGTATAGATTTAACAAGAATTTTAATGAAATGGTGCAGTTGTGTCATGTCTTGGAAGAGAAAATTCAAACGGTGCAGCTCCGGTGAGATGGTATAATATATAGTCTAGTTTTGAACTATATTTGTATTTTTCTGGATTTGAAAACATTAGGATGCTGTTTTTTTGTGTGTGGGGCTTAAGGGCTTGTCAACGGCAAGGTCACTAGAGCCCTCAGGATGCTGTACTTGATCTTATAATAAAGATATATTTTATTTTTCCCTGAATAAAAGAAGAAGTGTGTGGTGTGTGTTTAGGGTAGGGGATAACAGGCTTCACAGTGTGTGGGATTTTTACCTACTAAAAACCACCTCCCATTTCTCCTCATGCCGCTTCACGGAACTGCAGTCAAGCATTACTTCGTGAGGGCCTTTTCTTCTAGTAGATTTTTCGTCTCTACTTCTCCTGAAGACGCAGGGAGCGTATAAGAAAGGCGAATAGCTGGTCACGGCCTTCCATTCTTCTCTGCTCGCCATCGTTAGGGTAACCAAATCTTCGGGCTGAGGTCTTCTTCCTATTAATTTGCACATTTCGTCTCGATTTCGAAGCGAGTGCATACGAAAAATACGTACTCCGCATCTTCCTCAACTTCGGTGCATGCGGGACACATCGCAACGTCACCCAGTTTAAACCGGTGTTGATACGACCGGAAACAACCATGCCCTGACAGAATTTGGGTTACATTGTAGTCCACTTCGCCATGACTTTTGAGGGTCCATTCTTTTATTTTTGGGATAAGTCTGTACGTCCATCGGCCCTTGTCCACACGATCCCATCGTCCCTGCCACTTGTTCAGGGTTTTATCTCTTTCTTGAGCATAGACTTCCTTCAGCGCGACGGTGTCCTGTCGTAGATCCTCTTTCGCTCATCCGCCCACAGTTCGATGGGAGGCATACCCGAAATCACGCACATTGTTTCATAGGACACTGTTAGGAAAACAGCTGCTACACTCAGTGCACTCCTGCGGTAGGTCGAGACCATTTCTCTGTTGTGGTTGCCAATACTTGTTGCATTGGACCAAATTGGAGCAGCGTACAACAAGATTGACGAGCTCACAGACGCTAGGAGCTTTCTCCGGTGTTGTCTCGGACCTCCAATATTGGCATAAAGCGTGACAGGGCGGTTACAACATTTACGGCCTTCCTACTCACACTTGAAGCTCAGTCGTGAATCGATGAGTACGCCAAGGTATCTCACTGAAGACTGAACGAATCTCTGAATCTCCTATGGTTAAAGTGATGGTCTCATTTACATTTCGACTACTGACCAGTACCACTTCAGTCTTATGGTCAGCACGTATTAGTCCAACAGCGGAAAGCCATCCGCGAATAATCGCCACAGATTCATCCGCAATACACTTTACTTCCTCCAGGAGTTCGGCCTCGACGACCACTGCTACGTCATCCGCAAAGCCAACTACTTTCGCACCTCGAGGCAAAGTCAGTCTGAGAATGGCATCATACATAATGTTCCACAAAATAGGGCCCAGCACTGATCCCTGCGGTACGCCACCAGTGACGCAATATCTTTTAGGCCTTCCTCTGTATCGTACATGAGCAGTCGGTCTCTGAAGTAATTCCCAATCACTCGTCTAATGTACGATGGTATTCTCATGACCTTCAGTTATTCCATTATACAGTCCCATCTTGTCGAATTAAAAGTATTCTTTACATCTAGGGTCACGATAGCATAGTAATGCTTACTGCTCCTAATCCACCTGTTGCCTTGGATAACATTCTAAGCCATGCCGACTACTCTCGTGATGGCGTCCACCGTTGAACGAGACTTTCTAAAGCCATACTGATTGTCCGCCAGACCGTTTATCCCCTCCGTGAATTGTAGCAGTCGATTAAAGGTAATCCTTTCCAACACTTTACCAGCTGTATCCAGCAAGCATATTGGACGATAGGACGATGGATCGTCAAATAATCCCTTACCCTTCGAGAGAAGTTGTCGGGGGAATACACCTTCGTGCAGACAAGCATTGTACACCTCCAGAAAATATTGGGGGTTCCTCTTAAGTGCTACCTTGTGTGTGTTTAGGGTAGGGGAAAAACTTCAAAAGACACTGTGGAGTACGGGCTCCACAGTGTGTGGGATTTTCGTCCACTAAAAACCTCCCATTTCGCTTCATGCCACCCCACGGAACCGCCGTCAAGCATTATTCGCGAGAGGCAAATGGGCTAGATAATTAAACTATTCTAGGCCACATCGAATCCTTTCCTTATATCGGAGCTTCTTCAAAACATTGGCCGCGTAGTTGACCACTGTATACCAGTTGTCCTTAGAGAGAAGCATCAGATGTACTATGCCCTCTGGTCTTATTTCTTGCTGTAGAATTCTCCGTATTTCTTGCCTTATCAAAACGAGGGCAGACGAAAAACACATGCTCTGCGTCCTCACCGACAGAAGTGCAAGAAGGGCATGATGCATACTCGTCTAGCTTAAATCGCTCCTCGTATGACCGGAAGCAGCCGTGGCCTGTTAACAGCTGTGACGTAGAAATCTACGTCATGTTGTCTCTCGGTCCACATTCGTATGTTTGGTATCATACGGTGGGTCCATCTATCTGAGGTCGACGCATCCCATCGGCGCTGCCATCTCTCTGTCACCTGTTTCTCCTCCTCGTTAACTATCTTCAGGTTAACATTAGGAGTTCCATGCGTTCGTCGGTAGATCCTGGTACGTTCCTCTGCCACCACGTCGATCGGTGGCAGACCAGCCACTACATATACAGCATCATATGAGACCGACAAGCGCAGGCCACTCGAAGAGCACCTCGTCTATGCACAGTGGTTATGTACCGGCAATAGGCCTTGATCGCCGTGGCTTGAGACCAAATCGGGGCCGCATACAGCAGGGTAGATGTGATGATCATCAAGAGCTTCCTTCTACCTTGTCTAGGGTCTCTCGTGTTAGGCATTATTCGCGACAATGCGGCTGTCACTCTTGACGCTTTCTCACTAACCAAGCGAAGGTGGTCTTCAAAATGCAGCCTAATATCTATCTGGACTCCTAAGTATCTGAGGGACGTTTGGGATGCAATCCTACTGTTACCGACTTCCAGGTTGATGGTTTCCCTCTTTTTTCGGCTTGTAATGAGGATAGCTTCAGTTTTACTCTCCGCTAACTGTAGACCCATGGAGGAAAGCCAACGGCGAATTGCAGATATAGCGTCGTTTGAAATCTGAATCACCTCTGGCATATTTGCCAGTGACAACAATGGCGACGTCATCCCCACATCCCAGTCATCGCTCCGTCTGGTGATGGAAGCCACAGCACTGCATCGTACATTATGTTCCAAAGGGTTGGTCCTAGGACTGACCCCTGTGGAATACCCGTGATTTTATGTCTTGGGGCCCTCATCCGTAGTATATTCTAAATGTCGCTCATCAAAATAATTTGCGATTATCTTCGTAATATACCCAGGATACGTCCAATGCATGCAGTGCTTGGAGTATGCAACTCCACCTGGCAGAGTTGAATGCATTTTTTTCATCCAAGGTGACAAAACGCATTATTTCTTACTTCCTCCTTTCCACCGTCTGCCTCTGATGGCATTTTGGGCGGTGTTAACTATGGTGTCTATCGCATCTACAGTGGACCTTGCCTTCCGGAATCCATACTGCCTATCTGACAGACCTTGGCAGTCCTCTACAAAAGTAACTAACCTGTTACAGATGATGCGCTCCAGGACCTTGCCCGCCATATTCAAGTGACAGATCGGTCTATAGGAGGAACGATCTTCGGGAAGCTTCTTCCCTTTCGGGATAAGAGCTAAATGCTGTCGTTCCCAGCGCCGCGGGAAAATCCCCTGACAGAGACATTAGTAGGTGTCGAGGAATATATCCGGTCGGGTCTTGGTAGCGGTTTTCAGGGCAACATTGGGTACTTGGTCAGGACCAGGCGCCTTCATGTCCCCGATTCTGGAACAAGCCATCACCAGCTCTTCTTGTGTGATAACTGGGACAGGTTCTTGCATTGCAGGTGAAACGAATGCTGCGTCATCCTGTTTAGGGAATAGTACTGAAACTATCTCCTCCAGGAACCGTGGATTGGTGGGGGATAGTGAAGTCTGGGATTTCACTTTGCCCATTACCGTGGATGGATCATTAAGGCCTGCCCCATGGATCATTATCCACTTCCTTGCAAAGGTCTTCTCATATTTTCCGTTTACTGGCTTTAATAGCCATCTTTAACGCGCCACGGGCTTCTTTGTGTTGCCTACTTCGGAGGTCATATTCTGGTCGCCCTCTTGCGCGTTGCACCAGTCTTCTAGTACGGTTGCAGGTTCTGCGAAGTTCTGTGATCTCGTCACTCCACCAGTATACCGGTGACTGTCTACTCCTCTGGCAGTTTTTAGTCACTGAGGCCGTGCACGCACTGTCGATGAGTGCCATCGCTTGCTCAACCATGTCTTCCGCATTGCCCGATATCTCAATGTTGCCCTCCATCATAACAACAAAGGATCACGATCAAATGATCGAACATTCCACGTACCGTTACGATGTTGAGCAAACCTTGCATTTGTCTTTGTGTGTTCACCTATTTCACAGACAATGGCCTGATGGTCACTATGCGTGTAGTGCTCACTTACCCGCCATGAGTGGAGTTTTCTGTCCAGGCACTCATAAACGTAACATCTGCAATGGACCTTTTCCCATTTCTACAAAAAGTAGTAGTCCACCAGTTAGCTGCTGCGATGTTCATGGGAGCAAGACGTCCAGGAGTGTTTCGCCTCGGCAGTTGGTTATCGTGCTTCCCCAATCGACAGCCCAAGCGTTAAAATCCCCTGCAATGATTAGAGGCCTGGTATGTCTCGCGTCAGTTTCATGCCCGTCAATCAAGGCTTTAAACTCTGCGAACGAGGTGTAAGGGCCAGGTGGGGCATACACGCTGTAGATGTAAATATCCCCAACAAATCCAGCTTTCGAGGTTTTCATAAAGTCCTGGACAAAACGTTTTCCACACACCTATATGGCAGACCGGTGTGTCGAATCCGATATCCATGTCGGTGCCAAGTTCTTATATTGCTCGCAGAGTATAGCAACGTCTATGTTTAGGTCTCGAACTGTCTGAGTCAGTAGGTCCTGAGCGGCCTCACAATGCTTAAGGTTCAGTTGGATTACCCTCATATTGCTCGTTGGGTAGTCCTCTGTACCGCTTCCCTGAACTTGGGGCATGTAGAACTGCCTGTGGGGTGGCTACTTTTTTGTCTTCGCAGAGGAGACATTTCGGCGTTTTGGCACATGTCTTAGCAACGTGTCCTCCTTCGCCGCACCTTAAGCACAATTTGGACCTATCAGGTCCCTGGCAGTTTCGAGCTAAATGTCCGAAACCCCAGCATTTGTAACACTAGGTTACGGAGACCTGATGCCGAATACGACAGACAACCCAACCGATGCAGATTTTACCCATTTCNGCTTTCCTGGCAATATCCTTTGGAAGGCTTACCACTGCTGTCTGGGTTCCCCTGTAGGACTTACGGATGGACTTGACCGTCACTTGCCCAGATTTGACGCCTTCAAATTGGTTTTCAAAGGCCTCACAGATAACTGCTTCTGTGGTCAGCTCGTCCAAATCCTTGAGCTCTTTAACCCGTCGTTTCTTTAAGCCTTTCTGCGGCAATTCCTTGGAGCTCACGCACGTAATCACCTTGTGACTTCATCAACTCAAGAAGCATGCCTCCAGAGGTTCTCTTATCTTCACTACATTCGCACCCAAATCTTTCAATTCGGGAACATCCTTCATGCAGCGAAGTATATCGGCATAAGATTTGTCGTCTCTCGCCTTAACGACGAGGGCATTCAGTCTATTAAACTTTGGACGTTTCCGTCTCCTTTCACTTTTCCTCTCTCGCCCACTNTTGCGAGTCTTGAGAGGTGTCCAGCCTATCAGCCTTTTGTTTTGGCCGTTGCCGCTTCTTGCATTTCACCTTCTTCCATTCACTTTCCACATCATGTACCTGCGGAAGGTTAGGTAGGTTTACTTCCTCTGAAGGGCCCACATCCATGTGAGACTCCAAATCAGTCGACACTATGTTTTGTGCGGCCAAGACGTCTGTTTGAGTACTCTCTGAAGTAGTATCCGTGGTACTTCCCTGCTCCACCGCGACAATGCCAGATTTAATGACGCGTACAAGTTCTTTAATTTCCTTATGTACGTTGTTGCGTGGTGTGCCATACTCCA
>NNCF01129384.1:376530-403944 GCA_002313205.1 Laupala kohalensis
GAGTTGTAATGCAGGAGGGTTTTTAGTGGGTATGGCTGAGTCTTTCGGCGAGTCCCACACGCGGGGAGAGTCATGTCGGCTCTCCCTAGTGCGTAACTGCATTTTCCCTACCTGTACAAGTTTTAAGGGCTCTAATGACCTCGCTGTTGACGAGCCCTAAAGCCCCCCCCCAAAAAAAAATCTTTTGATTAAACATTTAAGCCTGGAACTATCCACATTCCTACCATTATTGCATCCTATTTACATAATAATAATAATAATAACAACAACATTAATAATAATAAACTTTGATTTCATGGTTAGGCTTGAGCTGTCAAGTTTGCTCTTCTGCCTTACCACTGTCAAAAAATAATATATGATAATAAAACATAAATAACAATACATATATAAATAACAATACACACATTAATATATTCATAAACAAAAATTATACCAAGAAGAGGGAGGACTAGAAAATTTTCTACTCTGGGGATCAAACTAGGGATCATCCCAGTATTAACATTAGCCATAGGAAAACCCAGGAAAAAACCTCAATTAGGATGACGATTGAAGGCCGAACAAATATTAGACAATATACTACAAAATGTGTGCTACATAATAATTAAATAAAATGCAAAATACATTGTTTACAATATAATATTAGAATTTATTGCAAAGAATATTATATTATATTTTAAATTACAAGGTAAAATTTACAAATTTATGACTTTAAATCTTTATAATATGTTTATCATAAATTATCAAATATTATTTTTATACATTTTCATAATAACAGTAAACATATCTAAATTTATTATTGTACAGAAGTAATTGTAACATATATAACTTTTATATTTATATTGAATCGCAGTTTAATATTAGGACTAACCAAATAAATTATATTGTTTAATATATATTTAATAGTTTTTAAATCATATGGTTAAATAGTAAGTTAAATTTATGATTAAAGGCACATACAAAATAAAGTATACTACATAACAAAAAATCAATACTTTCTATGATTTAAAAGAAAATGACAATACATTAGACTTATTTTATCACGAGAGTTTTATTGAATTTCTATCTTATCTTTGCCTGGACAAGCCAGCTACATTTAGAGAGATTCCGAGAGACATATGGTAAAAACCTGTTTCTTAAAAGAGAGTATTGAAGAACTATTCCTGATAGTGATAGGGAAAAAATTCCACATCCTAGTTACTCCTACAGTAAGAGAGTTATTGTAAAAGACTTGCATATGTTTGGGTATAGAAATAAGTTTTGACTCGTGAAAGCGTAAAGAGTTTTAAAATTTTAAATGCTCAAATAAGTATGATGGACTGTTCATACATAGTAGTTGATAAAGCAATACCAGACTATGTAATTTACGCCTACTGTGTAATGGTAAAATCTTATTTGAGTGATAGAAGCCCGAAATATGGTCAAATTTTCTCAAGTTGTAAATGTATAGAATACAGAATTCTGAATGAGCTGAAGTTTGTTTGCCAGACTAATACTCATGTCCGTGAAAAGAACATCACAGTGGTCAAAATGAGGGTATATGAGTGAGGATATAATAATTTTTTTGGTTGAAGTTGAAAGAAGTTTATGAATAAGTTTAAGGACATGAAGAGAAGCGTATATTTTCTTACTTACGTCTGCTATGTGATTATCCACTTGAAGTGAAGAAGTGAAAGTGACACCAAGATTCCTTATGTGAGAGGGACCAAGGGACTTGTTCATCTCAGATTTTTATTGAAGTGAGATTGCATTTATTAATATGTTTTAGGGAATGAACAGATCCAATGATTATACTTTGATGGATTTAAACTTAGTCCATTACACTCTGACCAATCGACTAGAAATTTAAGGTTATTGTTAGTCTTATTTATGAGGTTATCAATTTCCCTCACATTACTTGAAACAAATCTGTAGATCTGCATACATGTGATGTGAACAGGAAGAAAGCGCGTTAGAAATATCATTTGCATAAATTATAAACAATAGTGGACCGAGTATAGAACCTTGAGGAACTCCACGGAAAATACATTTTGAATTGGAAATAGTAAAAATTGGAAATAATATTTCCAATACAACTTGTTTCCTTTCAGATAAATAGCTAGAAATCCATGTGTGTGTTCAGAAAGACCAATATTTAGCTATCAAAATATCAGGATAAACCGAGTCAAAGGCTTCGCTGAAGCCCAATTACATCATACCAAAGAAAAGAAATAGGAAAGATGATGTTCAGAATTGTTAATTCCATTATTGCATCCTATTTACATCCTATCAAAAATAGAAATGGGAAAGATGTTCAGAATTGTTATTGGACTCCCAAATTCAGCAACTTTAATATCCGATATTGACACCATATTACAATTTACTGGAACATTTTTCGCAGTCATTATAGTTCATCTGCTGGTCAGCTGTTGGCTAGACAGCTGGGGTTCAATCTCTGGTGACATATGGATATTTTCCTCAAGGTCCAAATTAACTCCCAGGTCTACTCTGTCTGCTGTAAAATGAGTAATGAGTCTATTCCAGGCTCAAACCAGCTGGAAAGAGATGCTGCCCACTCCATCACCCCCTAGTGCAGAGCCCAAGAAATTGCAGAACTCTACTCCATGAATCAAATGAGTACACTTTGAGGTCTGTACTGTAACAGTTTGACTTTTTTCGAACATTTTAAAAAGCAAATTTTCAGATGGTACTACAGACTTACATTATTTCTATTTGAGTACATGGGAGTAAATACTATAAAGACCATCACCAATTAACATAGTAACAACTCTTTACCTCTACGAGGGAATGTAAACTACCATAGTTGCTGAACTTTTACTTAAATAGCATCCTCTCAATGGAAACTGAACTTTGATGTAATATCATAAGAGGAACTCTTCATAAATGTATACCCCACTTAAAAACATTAAAATATTTCCTAAATTTCATAGCAACCAATGTGAACTACATATGCTCCCAATTGAGCTGAAGGTGTGATATTCAGTGACAAAAAAGGATTATTTCAAAAGATGACACCAGGTAGAACTTAGAAATTTAAATTAGAAAAGTGAATTGGTGGAAACTTATCAAAACAAAAAATTACGGTCTTGGTGGCAGCTAACATAGGCTCAGTGAAGAGAAAATTGCTAATGATCGGCAAGTCCAAAAATCTACGTTTTTTAAAGTCAAACTTAATTAGAAAGCAAATAAGTGCGCTTGGATGACAACTCAAATGATGAGATTCAAAAATGGGATGATGAGCACAAGGGAAAGAAGAACCTGCTCCTAGTTACCCTATTTAAATCTATAAAATCCAGAATTCTGTAATAGGTGAAGTGTTATTAACTTCGAAAATGAAGTAAAAGACAGCATAGTCACAACCAAATTATTTATTTCCTCTAAAACCATTTTTGACAGTGTTGCTTCACTCTTGCCTGCTCCCTCGAAGTGTAAAAGCAGACCAACTGAAGATGACAGCAATGATGTCAAAAATGATTTTGGGGAAAATAAATCGTTTGGTTGTAACAACGCTGTCCATTACTTATATTACATCAAATTTTTTCCCCCTTCTCTATAATGATAAAAATGCCCAGTCCTTTGGATATTATTATAGACAGAGTAAATAATACATATTAGATATTTAATGATAAGTTGATTGACTAATGAACATAATGCAGATACTAACCTTTTCAGGCCTAAATAACCATTTTGCACACAAAAATTGGTCAGAAACTATTAATGGAGCCTGTCTTTTCAATATTTAGAAAATTATATTTTTAGCATTATTTACAGTAGAATAACAAAAAGAAAAAAAATTGTATGCCCCGCCTCAAGATTTCAAGAATATAACTATACAAACAATTCGTCAAATTATTACAAATTATTTTGGCAATATACTGTTTTTTGGACCTAAATTCATTATATTTTATTTCATGAAACAATATTTCGATTTTAGCGGGTTTAGGACTCATCAATGTCAAGGTCATTAGAGCCCTCAAACTAAATTGTAACTAGCCAGAACCAACAATGAATGAAACACAATAACAAGGGACAGAGCTTGAACAAAAGCTAAGCGGATTAAATTTCCAACAAAAACCAATTAAACCCACTGCACTGAGTTGTAAAAAAATGTGGTTTTCTAAACCCAGTCAAAAGAAGTAACTGTTTTAAAACAAACACACTCACAGAGTGCATAAATATGCCTGCATCAACACTTTCCATTCCATAAACAAACATTTCTTTATCAACTAAGGATTTCTTCCAGGCACTAAGGTGTTTCTTCTTCTCCAGGTCTCCACTATTCGCTATCACACCATGGGACAGTCAGTCATTTCCAACTCTCAAAGAAGTGCTTCTATGGTTTGCTGATCTAGATCCTACCGACGATAGTTAGCTAATCTCAACAGGTCCATTTCAACCCAACATTTACAAAAATACCAATGATATGAATTTGAATATTTTAAATGTATATTTTAAAATCTTCTATGAATAAGACTTACAAAAAATCCAATTTTGAAGAACATAGGCATATTTAGTTTAAACATACCTTGAATAGCATTCAGCTTTGTCATGACAATTTTCAGTAGCTAAGTTACATTCTCTGTGTGTGTTGGTATGAAGAACAGGTTTGTTTTTGATGGCTTCCTCATCTTTCCCACATGATGAAGGCACTTCCTTGACTTTATGTTTAATTCCCTTTATGTTGTCAACAAATAATGCCTGAAACAAATCTTCACTGTCTCCAACTTGCTCAACAACTTCTTTTGGAAAGGGTCTCTTGGATTTCTTATGAAGAATTTTCTTTGCTTGGTAAGATTTTCCGTACATAATCTTAAAGATGGCATGAAAATCAATAACGAAATTAAAACCATAAACAAATCTGAAATAAACATAAAACAACAGAAATGAATTTGAGTATCTTTAAACCATTAATTTCTGTGTTTTGTGTAAGTTAATGTAATTGGCATTACATAATTTATGAACGGCCCCATAGGGATCCATTTTTTATCAGAAGAGCTTAAAAAAATCAGTACTCTTTCTAAATGTTACATTGAGTTTTTCAATGTAGATTAGAGCTACCATTTCTAAAACAAATCAGGGCTTAAAACCTTTGTTCCCAACTATTCCTATCAACTAGTCTAAAGTATTATCAGCTTTAAACCTATTCCTCACTCTGCTTGTAACTGTCACCTCTCCTTTTTTCTTTCTTTCTGATTACGCATTATTTATCAATACAATGAGCCAAGACTCTGCAATTTTGGAATGCTGGCAATTAACTAGGTAGAAGCCATATTCTTAGACAAAAGAGTACTTTTTAAAAAATTTGCAGACATGCTCTTGACAAAACTCATCTATAGTTTGGATGTCCAGATGTCCTCTTTTTTTCTTCAGATATGTATTCAATTTTACACCATGTTCTCTGCTGAGAAAATACTCCTTTTTATTCACTGACCATAATACTATTACAAAACTTCTTGCAATGAGAAATCTGAGTTTATTGCAGGGAACATTGAAGAAATGTTATCTACTTTGGGTATTGTAATTAAAAGTGTGGCCCTTACTGGCAATAATACAAATAACAACTCACAGGTATAAATCATAGAGGAGGAACATATCTGCAAAGTTAAAGGATTTTTAATTTTTGGGACTGCTCTCAAGATTAGCGTTTCCTACTGTAAAATATTGAAGTTTCCAACCATTTTAATTGTACGAATATTTTATCCTAACGCATGCTTGATTCCATTAAATGTCTCCTTTGTCCTCAATATTCAACGTGTTGTCCTCCATCTAATAGAACAGTATCTGGTCAATCTATTCACACTTCATAAATATCAATTGTTTAATTTTAATCTAACATTAATATCATATTCATCAAACACTTTACATCCACCAACAATCCAAATCCACATTTCTTACAGCTTTCCCACAAGTAGTTTGATCCAATTGATGGATTTCTTTATTCACTTGCACACCCCAAGTAAATTGGGATATGAAGGTGCTCAAGTATCCTAAATCAACACCTTTGAAAATTTTGGAAGGAGACAAATAGTTTGGATTCATTTAACTATTGAAATAAAGAGAACGTTTTCATGAAGAAACATTTTCATAAGAAATAACATGAAAGGTTGATATCAAGAGATTATGGACCTTGTGAAACAATAAAATTCAAATAGCAATAATGATGTGAGAAATGAGGGCAGCAGTAAGATATAATCCCATGTTTTACTCTTGTAAGAAATCTATGAAAACCATCTAGAACACAAGACACTTGTGCCTAGTCACATCAAGGTTTAGGTTTTTTGTTTGTTTTGTGTAAAAGCAAAAGTCTAGTATGCTTTAACTCCAAAATTGGTAGCAAAAGAATACAAATATTACTTAATTGCATTATAATCCATTAAAAGAGAATAACATATCCTAAGATTTGAATAATTACTAAAATAATTCTTGAAAATAAAACAACAGAAACTTCTTGGCAGGCATAATACAAAATAACATGTCTAGTACTTACCTTTCATTACACGAACAGATAAAGTTTATTTATAGGATAACAGTAATTGAATGTTGATATCGTAGGTTCACAATTTCACATATAAAAATAGTACCAGCACATAAGAAACGTAAACTTGATTCCTTAGCTACACACGTCCACACACTGTCTTCACACCTGTTTTGAATTTTCACATCCTCGCTGGATGGGCATCGAATAAGTATCGATACATTTGATCTCTCGATACTTTGCACCGCAATGCGATTAATATGCCAATTGGATTTGAATTGGCCCTGAATTGCCTCACAAAAGTAGGTAAGCTACCACAGACCGTCTGTAATCTGTCGAAAGCAGCGACAGGTATACATGATCAAAGATTATACCTTCTATCCTTTCGCAATCCCTTGAAACCGAACTCATTAGAATCGCGGGAGAATTTAAAAGTATTTCTTGAAAACCTTCCATAGTTTTATTCTATCACCATTCCACTCGGTGGTAGGAGGTGGTCCGTATCTGTATGATATTACCGAACGCCCGTATACTGTGTAGTTCTTCTTCAGATACATATCCACTAATGAATGTTTGCGATCACATTTTTCATTTCAACCCTATCCCTTGCAGCGTGGATTAATGTCTGCACATCATGCAGTTCTCTCCAATGCTTTACATTCCGCAGCCAGGAATTTCTCTCTCTTCCGATTCCTCTCCGTCCCTCAATTTTGCCCTCCATTGTAAATTACAAATATTAATATATTTCATTTCGCATGATATGTCACAAATATGCCACAAATATTTGGCGTGTATAAATGTGAAAGCACCAACGACAAATTTAATGTTTTTTTTTCTCAATATTCTTGAAGTATTACAACTTGCTTTCCTATAAAACGCAATCACAAGTACGGTAAGCAGTTAGTTAAAGTAAACAATCACAATCGATGGATAACTCAAGGGATTAGAATTTCTTCCAAAAACAAACGTCATTTATAATATCTTTCAAAACTCAATAACAACCACCCGAATTTCATGATTATTTTCGTAAATATAAATCCAGTCTCCGAAAAGTTGTCTATGCAGTTAAAGTAATAGAAAATGACAGACAGATAATAGAATCGAACAACCGGACTAAAACCAAGTGGAATATTATAAAGATTTACACATCCCCTTCATAAAATAGCCAAGAAATCATTTCCCTACTAGACGATGGCAAAATTGTATCAAATCCAAAGGACATTGCGAATTTGTTTAATTCTTATTTCTCAAAAATAGGTAAAATCAGTAACTCAAAACCAATGTCCACCAAATACATCCAAACACGTACCGCATTCTATGTTCACTTCCGAGACCAACTCCAGTAAAGTTAAGAGTGTCATCAGTTCTTTCAAAAATAAAGTATTCAGCAGGGACAGATGATATACCTGAATTTATAGTAAAATCTTCCTCTGACGTTATATTAAATCCACTCACTCATATTATCAATAGCTCCTTGTCAGAAGGTGTGTTTCCTGACGTATTAAAGAAAAACTAATGTGAAACCATTACATAAGAAATGAAATAATCATGATGTTGGAAATTATCGACCCATATCACCATTGCCAACTTTCTCAAACGTCCTGGAAAAACTCTTCTATAAGAGACTTTTAGGCTTCTTAACGCATAATAATATTCTCTCAAACGATCAGCACGATTTCACGAAATCCTTTTCAACTAACATCTTTTCAAGGTGATGTAACCAATTCTCTTGAAATGTTACATTCGTGAATTGCCACATCAATGGCTAACTTCCTACTTGAAAGATGGGCATTTACAAATTGAAATTTCCCATGTTGAAAATAAAGTATGTCAATATTACCTTTCAGACAAAGCCACTTACTTACGGAGTTCCTCAAGGTTCAATTTTACGCCCTATCGTCTTTTTATTGTAGGTAAATGATATGTCATCCACCACGCCCGATTGCAAAATGGTTCTCTTTGCTGATGATACAAATCTACTATGTAAACATGTCAATGCGCAAAAAGCTCTGTCTAACCTCTCGTCTTGGTTTCATTCAAATCGTCTCATCGTTAATACGGATAAAACAGTACCCATGTAATTTCGCAATAGTGTAACGAAATCTCTTCCTCTTACATCCCTTTCGCTAAACGGAACCCAATTAAAATCACTCAAGTTAAAAGTTTTAGGGTTTCTTATTCAGGAAAACCTCAAATAGAATTGCCATATTTATAATTTGAATTCCAAACTAAGCAAAATATGCTATGCATTCCGAATTTTAGCCAGCATTGTTAGACAACACATTTCTCGCTGCGTGTATTTTGCAAATGTATATTCTCATTTACGGTACGGCATTATCTTCTGGGGCCAATCAGAGCATTCAAACTTTCAGAATTCAAAAGAGAATAATTCGGATTATATGTAAATCTCACCCCCAAAATTCATGTAAACCCTTATTTAGAGAATAAAATATTCTTCATCTCACTTGCATATACATTTATGAAGTAGTCGTGTTTGCTAAGACAGAACTATTAAAATCCCACCCCTGCTTTAGAAGAAATAGTCTAGTTCACGAACACAACACTCGTAATAAGGCTAATATTCATCGCCCAGGCGTGTCAACAACTCTTTGCCAAAGAGACCCTTACTATTCAGGAATAATTTTGTATAATTCCCTTTCCCAAAATCTAAAAGATATAAACAAATTGAATCTCTTTAAATCTGCGGTTAAAAGATTTTTAATGCGCTATGGGTTCTATAATGTGAAAGAATTTACAGATTTTAATAAATGGAGTTAACGAGAGTTTCAATTTCCTAATAAATATTGTTTTCCACATGACTTCAGATGATGTAAGTGATGTTAATATCTCTTATACTTTATCACGCCATTGTTTTTGTACTCTAGATATTGATTAAATTCCTTTTTAATGCATGTTGATTTTGCTCCCTTTGTTTATAAATAGTTTATTTCTAACTGTACGCAACCTTGGCACGGTTGTGTACATTATCTCTGTAGCCCCATCCCGGCCCGGTTGATAGGTTTATTATGTAAAGCGAATAAACGAAAGTAATGACATTGTTTGTTAAGTTGTTTTTTAACAGTGGCTACTGGAGTGTTCGTAGTATCTTGCATGATGAGCTGTAATACAGAGGTACCCATCCCCCTAAACCTTATGACGCAGACCTCCACACCAAATTTGCGAGCCCCCCCAAAATAGCCCCCCCCCCTTCGCTTTGACTCCATTCCAAATCATATTCCAAAAATTTAGAAATATTTTACAACTTTGTCCCTCTTATTTACCCTAACTCCATATTAAAACCAGTTTGCAAATCTAGTGCACATTCTTTCTCATACACTTTTAAGATTTTTCTATATAGTACGCAAACTAACTTTACAAAGAAACAAGCAACCCATATTGATGTTGACAACAGCAGTTCAATCTTCTGCGTGTAAAATAAAGGGAAAGTGATTACTTGAAAATGGAAATTGTTTGGTATATATTTTTTTAGAAATGTTGCGCAGAATCCAAAATAAAACATTTTCTTTTACATGCGCGATAAAAAATAGTTTGCACTAAAATATCCAGTAAGCGAATCATTCCGATCCCGAAGGGTCAGGATGTTTGTGTGATCGAAAGGTTATGTCAGAACAATTGGGAACGAAGAAGTGGTGTCAGTGAGGGAGGTAGCCAGCCGCCTTCCGATATTTTACAGACTACAAGGTGCTAGGCACGCCATATTGTAAAAAAACATTTGGTATCAGAGACACCAAAAACGAATATTTCCGTAAAATTCTTGCGATTTTTTTGGTTGCAATACTGTTTCTAGACCACGTGTATGAGAAAGTAAAAAGAATTACCATCATCAATATCCATTTTACTGATAAAGGATAAATTTAAATGAGATTACAATACATAATTAGATTTTAATTTTTAGCAGCTAAAAAGTAGGAAAGTAGAAAAACATAGTTTGAATTTTTAAAATTTCAAAGAACCATACTCAGATTCCATATACATATATACTGATTCAAATGCGCTAAACTGAGATTTCGAGGTTTCTTACGTTTCATCGGATTATTTCACTGGAGAAGCACCTCAGATACATGTCCCTTTCTTCACTTGTAAGACATATAAAGCATGAAAATGATACAATTAGCAGATTATTCTCTCGATTTTAAGAAACGTAGGCCATGAAAATCTTCAAGAAAAATGTAGTATAATTTGTAACGAGCATAAGTGTGTGTGACTGCAAATATTCATAAACGAAATTTACATTAAAGAAGCCAATATCAACGTACAATTCGAGAAACGACAGTTTTTCTTTCACCTCTCTTCTTACCTTAAACCGCATGCAGTAACGCTTGACCAGCGCTGGAAGCTCTCAGACCACGGCTCAGAAGATTCACTACCGTTGCGCATCACTCAAGATATTTTAATTATTACATTAATTTTAAATATTTTTGTTAAAGTTCTATCCACTTATAACATCTACGAGTTTATGACCCAAGAAACACAAAATCAATCACCCACACAGTGAAAATAGGTTAATTCCTTACAAATCGGGTAAAGCACTATAACAAAAACACGCAGGCTCCCGAACGGCGATACATGATAAAAAGACGTGCTATAAAATTGAGCTCCGAACTTGATCACGTACAGTAAACTAATACACCGAAGGGGAAGCAATGAATCTTCAGTGCAAGGCTGTTTTCTAGATCTATTGCCTATTGTGTAATCTTACCTTTGCAAAATAGAGAGGCAGGTGTCTGTTGTCAATTCTTCGTTTACGCGAGACGATGAGTCTCCCGGTCTTTTAATACACAAGAGGTGAGCCCCCGAACCATGTCCCACGCTCGTGTCTGCTTATTCAGCTGCCTAGATCCCTGCTCAGCAATACATTTTACGATTTATTCATCAATTTCTAAAATAAATTGAAATTATTTATCATGTTAAAATGTCCGTAAAGTTTAAAAATTAATACAACGTTATTATGATTTTTATTTTAATATATGCTATTTTTTAAAGTATATTTATTATTTAACTATTAAATGTCCTAAACTTCCAAAACCCCTCCATTTTTCGAACCCCCAACAATCTTTTTCAATGACGCAGTTTGCGTCACGATCCCCCTTGTAGGCACCCCTGTGTAATATAAACTAAAATGTCAAATAAAATGTATTTGCGATGTTTTTCTTTAAAGTGATTTCATTTATCGATTACTTCTTTTCGCCAACCCATAATTGGTTTTAATGATTGTTACTCTAACCTTAAGGTTACTCAACTGCATCACTTAAAATAATATATAATAAGTCACGGCAAACAATAGATAACAATTTACAGAAAGTTATGTTTTGCAATATATTATAAATTAAATATATTAACTGATAAAACTTTATCGCACTTCTGAATGTATGTTTGTTAAATTAAGTTGCTTTTAATAAAGATAATCATAATAAATAAATAAATTTCAATAAAAAATACTTATTAATTAGGAAAGCAGAAATAGTGGTGTGCTAGCTTCCAACAGTAATTGTATTATCCACGATTACTAGTTTCAAATCAATTGTATTTAGTTTACTTTAGCGATAATTATTCATTGCTAGTCCTATTTTGAATTGTGGGCCGTTAGTTGTCACAGTCACGGAACGAGACTCAAGGTGTTCATTAGTTGACACTCCAGCTTTGCATGCAAAACTGCACGAAAATAGAATATGTGTTATCTCTCAAATATTTCACGCCAGACTGCAGCGTAATCAGCAATGACGTCATTTTCGAATTGGACGGCTGACTTTATGGGACTATGCATGCAATTTTGGAGCACAAAATGTAACGTGTGAAGCGAGACACTTCCGTGTCTCACTCCTCTCCGAATCTGTATGCTATTGGACATACCATTGTCCAGTTTTACCTGTGCAGTTTGGGACCGATATAAGTTTTCAATGCATCCAATGTCTTTATGGTCTATATTGTAGTAAATAACTATTTATTACTATTTTATTATACAAATTCAGAAATAAAATAACGGAAAGATCTAGTAATCGTGAGGATGGATTGCGAGAGTATAAAAACCAGTAATTTAGTACTCAAGCGGACGCAGGCAAGGCCGCTGGTACAAGGGTTTGTCTAGGGGCACAAAAAAAAGTGGAAGACGGTATTCACTGGGGCGCGTGTTTCAGGCCCTACTGAATGGGTCGTAAAACAGCCGAAGTGCGTGGTGGAAAATTTGAGGAAAATAACGTAAGAAAGAAAGGACAGTAACTGTGAGAAGCGATTAACTAGACGCTGTCAAAATGCAGAAGATACGGGTAGTTGTGATATCACGTCTTAGAAATTCTGAAGGCGATTTGACTAGTTTCAAAGAGGATAAGTTTATAAGTGGATGGTAAGTGATGAGGAATCAGAAAGATGGGCTGAGCTTTGTTCGGGTATGAACGCAGGCTTATGCAGACTGTCGGCAGATGGCCACTTAATTAAGACGGTGGTGAGTTTCGGTGGACAGAATAGGGAAAGGGAAGCGACTGCGCAGTAGTAGTTTACAGTTCGATATGAAAAGAGGAGAGAGTGACGTTTGGCAGTCACGTCAAACTTAAGTGTTATTGTCAGATTGCAGGGGGATGGATTTTTACGTTCATAATGAATAGAGCCTTATGAAAAGAAGTCAAGCTTCATTCTGATGTTTTCATTTATCATTCTGTTATTCAGTCTGAGCATTCTGATTGTCATTTTTCTGACTATCATTCTGAGTGTTACGAACATTTTCCATATGAATTCGGTGTGTTTATTCCGAGTATCATGCAGTTCGTCGCGAATATTACGAACATCACTTAGAAATTTTAGTGACTTGATCGGATCGGAATAGTTAATACGGTCAGCTAAGTAATTGACGAATAATTCGATCTTATGATAATGGCAAATTGAACTCTATGAGAGCCGACAAGCATTTACATCTTCACCAAGTTGTGCTTGGAGATGGTTCTGATTGACGTCCTACATCCAATGAGGGTCAACTTGGTGAGCGTTGCTGCTAAATTTGGGGAAGGCTTTGATCTCGACGGGACCGAAGTGGTGCGAGGCGATGGAGACGTCTACGCTCTTCTAAGGACGTTGGGTATTCCACGACGGTTTGAGTGCTGAAGGTCGCCATTCTATTAAAGGACCGTGTACGGTACCTTGCTCGCTTTACCATGTATCAGCGAAACTTCATCAAGTGTGAGTGGTTGTAGGCTAAATACTTTTGTGACATGTGTGTCTTTATCAAAGTTATGTTGTAATGAAAGATAAGGGCTTAAAACAATGGACAGTGTCTACAATAGTCTAATGAACTTTCGTAAAAGGGTCACTAAATATCTGCTAAATGGACTTAGTCCTAACAAAGTGATCACTTGAGCAGAATTGTAGTATGTTAAATCTTATGGTAGTTAATAGCATGTATTTTTGGGGGAAACATCGATGGGAAGTTTTGCAGAGTGGTGTTTTTGGGGGAAGTATCAACGTAAATTTGTGAAGTGTTATAATATACTTGTGTGTTGATAGTGAATGATTAAACAAATGTTTATCAATGTTGTGTTTCTTTTCAGAAAGTTTAATGCATTATTCCACGACGATAAATGGACCGAACCCCGACGTTCCTCTTTAATCACCTTATTTGAGGGCAAATTTGGTATTCCTGAGTACGCTTGCCGAGTGGGCTAGGTAAGTTACTATTGTTTTCATTTTTCAAAAACCCCTAATTATTTTTTATTACAATTGTCGTCGCAACGTGGGGCTTGGCAACCCTTCCCAATATTTTTTATTACAATATCTAGATTTTTAGTAGTTGCATTAGTTTTTGATGATTCACTCGGTCAAACGCTCTTTTGTAGTCAATAAAGCATAGGTAGACATCCTTTCTTAGATCAAAGCAGTTCTACACAAGCACTTGTATAGCAACCACTGTTCTCTTGTACCCATCCCTTGTCTAAATTCAAACTGTGAACCGCTGTTATCACTTTCACATTTTCTATAAATTCTTTGATGATTAAAAAAAATATTTTCAAGGAGTGATTCATCGGACTAACGAGTCAAAGATCTTCACATTTTTTACGTTTTTCTTTTTTGAGTAAGGGGATGAATGCAGAACTAAGTCGTTGTTGAGGTTAGCGACCAGTTTCATATATGGCGTTAAATATTGTAAGCCGAACATATATGACTGTGTCGTCCATGGGTTTGAGTATTTGTAATGATATTTCATCCGCACCAGGTGCTTTGTTGGTTTTTGAGTGCTTTATTGCTTTTTCTATCTCAGCTTATGTGATCGATGGATCAATTAGGTGACTACTACTAATCTCGTCAGCTCTTATGGGTCTATCCTGATAAAACAGTTCTTCAATTATCTTCCCCAATCCCTGCTTTTTTCCTTGACGTGTGTAACTATTTGGTTCTCATCGATTAATATGCCTCATTTTCTCTTTCTGCGTATGCCAGCAGTCTCCTTTACTTTTTGTGTAAGTTAAGAGAGTCATTTTGTTTTTATAGTTGTTCTATTTCAGCGCATTCTTGTTCTAGCCAGTCATTTTTTGCAATTCTTATTTTTGCTTTAGTTACCCTCTGAACCTCTTGTTTACCAAGATTGTGAAGATCTTGTATACTATGTTCAACAGTGTAATTGGTCTGTAAATTGCACAATCTAATCTATCACCCTTTTTGTACACTGGATATATGATGCCCTCATTCCATTTGTTTGGGATTTGTTCATTTTCCCATACTTTTTAGATTAATCTATGTAATATAGAAGTGTCATGCCCCCTGACTTCATCAATTCTGTGGGAATATTATCTGAGCCTGCTGCTTTTCATGGTTTTAAGTTTTTTTTATTTTGTAGCATATCTCATTATACGAGGGGGGGGATGAAGTTCAACTTCTCCCATCTACTCTCTTCCAGTTGTATTATTGGATAATACATTCTGCATCTCCACTGTTGCAGCCAATGGGTTGTTCATATCGTTCTTTAAATAATTCTTCCATCTTTCTAATACTGTGGCCTTGTACGGTATAATATTTCCTTCTTCGTCTTTACATAAAGCGGGCATTCTTGATTCTTTCCTTTGTATTTCTTTGACTTCTTTGTAAAATTTCCTTGACTCTTTGGTCCTGTGGCTTTCAGTCACTTGTTTGATCTTATTATTTATCCACTCTCGTTTTTTCATTTTACAAGTGTTGTTAACTTGTAGTCTTTTAAGTTTATACTCCTCACAAAAAGGCCTTGTTTTAACTTGAAGATATCTTTGCCCTGTCTCATTCTTTCCTTTTATTATTAACCAACATTCATTTTCCCACCATTCATTCCTCACAGGTTTTTGCTTACCTATTGTTTTAGTGGCACTTTCCTTTATTATTTTTTCGATACTGTTCCATTCTTCATTTATATTCTCCATTACAGGGAAATATTTAAGTTTATTAATCAGTTCATTTCTGTATTTTTTCATCTTTCTTGGATCAGCTATATTTTCTTTGTTCCATTTTTCCATATTTGTTACTTTTTTATTGAAGACAGCTGAGAGTTTTATCTACATTACTGTTCACACTAGATAGTGGTCAGAATCTACGTTCGGTCCCCTCAGGGTTCTTCCATCGCTTATTAAGTCCTTTTTCGAACTGTTAACCAAGACATGATCAATCTGATTCACTGTTCTCTATCCTGGTGCATTCCATATTTCCAGGTGGATTCTTCTACGTTGGAATTGTGTGCTCATTATCATAAAATTATGTTCTGCCGCAAAACCACAGAAGCTCTCCATTGCTATTTGATGTATCATGTAATGTATACTTTCCAGATACATTGTTATAGGTTTCTTCCTTCCCTACTTTCGCGTTCATATCCCCCAATATTAATGTTGTATCACTCTTAGGGACATTTTCTAACACCTGGTTCATAAAACTCCTCTTTTTCTTCTGTTGGGGCATGACCATATATTAAAGTTATGTTGTTATATTTTCCTTTTATACGTAATTTACAAATTTTTTCATTTACTAGAACAAAGGTGATTATGTGCTTCTGGAGATTTTTTTAAAACATAGAATCCTGTTCCAGCCTGACCTGTTAGGGTTTTTGTTCCACTATAATACAGCGTAAATTCTTTGTTGTTAATTGATCCGTTTTCTTTCCACCTTATTTCCTGCAAGGTAATGATATCTATGTTGAGTTTATCAGCTTGCTCCTTCATTTTCCCTGGAGTGAGAACGTTCCATGTTCCTATATTCACAACCTTATTTCTTAGCTTAGTTTGTCTCCTTTTACTTTTCCGAGGCAGATTGTTGAGGTTTTTAGCTTTGAGATTCTTTTATAGGTGACAGGTCGTTGACCTGACGCCCTAACCCTCCTTCTTTTTCCGGACTTGGGACCGGCAACAGTACCTGGAGGCCACTCGATCCACCCCCAGGCACCGCAGGAGGAGTTCGGCGTTTAACCATTAGCTCCATTATCTCATCAGTCATCCACCTTCGTTTCTTAGCTCTTAGTCTCTATCCCAACTCAGTTTTTGTTAGGTTTGTTACAATATCTGATATCGTGGTCCATGCTAGCGTTAAATCGTCTCCGATATTTGATGTGATGTTCTGCATTTGTGTTGATCTCATTGCTGATTTTGTCCTTTATTGTCGGAGCTCGCATTTTCTCTAATGCTATCCTTCGATTGGCGCTTCCTGAATTTTGATAGAGCGATTTTTATAAATGCCACTAATAACATGATCAGAGGGCACATCAACTCCGGGGAATGCACATGCTCTTTTGACGGATGAACTGAATCTGCCATTAATAAGAATATACTCTATTTGATTGCGTACTGTATTTTGTGGTTTATCTGCTGCAGATTTCCATGTATAAAGATGGTGCGTTGAAGTTGGAACCAAGTGTTTGCTATTGTCATGCTCTCTTCTTGACAAAACTTTAAAAGGCAATCACCTCTGACATTTCTTATTCCAAGCCCATTAGACAATATTATATTCTCGTATTCACCTTCTCCTATCTTGGCATTGAAATCACACATAATTATGTTGACATAGTCTTTTTTGTGAGTTTGAGTAGTTCTTTGATTTTACTGTAGAATTGTTCCAGTTTTTGGTCGGTCGAATCTGCTGTTGGAGGAGTGTGACCTTGTAGAATGCTGAGGTCGGTCGGTTTACCTCTTAAGTTCAATAAAGCAGTGCGATCAGAATGGGGAACAAATTTTACAACGGATTTTGGTAGTTTTTTTATTACGAATCCTACACCTTTTCTATGGTTCTGATCTTCGTTGCCAGAGTGAAGGAATGTTCCATTTTCTGTATTAAATATTCCTGCACCCGACCACCACGTCTCAGCAACACCCACGATATCCAGTTTCAGCCTGCTCATTTCTCGTACGAGATTCGCTAACTTACCGGCCTTATACAAACTTCGTATTTTTCGTGTTCCAATGTTTATCGATTTTCTCAGACTTGCTCTTTGACTTTGGGTATTCAAAACCTCCCCCCCCCCTCGGAGGTCCGATTGGGGAACTATTTAAACCTACGAAATTCTTTGTTTAATGTTTTAATATCCGGAAGTTTAATGTATTCATGAGATTGTCTTGGGAAAGATAATGAAGGTGGTATCCCGTTGCCTTCCTTCATGTCAGTCCATGACTTGGGTTTCTCCAGCCCAATCTGGGTCAGACGCCGTTTGTAATCACCCAATTTGGGTACAGACGTTGCAGTTATGCTAGTTTTGGTCCGCCCCGAGTTTTTCATTTCCTCGATACCACCCAGTGACCGCGATTGGGGGGGGGTGCACCCCCTCACTGTTTTAAGGAAATAAAAAATTTCATTTTAACCGTTTAAAGCTGGGAATTATAAAAAAAAGTTACACCATCCTTGATGTGGTAATCACCAGTTGTCTTGCCTTCGATTTATTTCATTATTTAAATCATACGTAGTGGAAATATGCAGAAAATGTCATGTTAATGAAAAATTATCAATATTTGTTCCCCACACACACTTTTGATTCCCAATCGTCGCTACTAGTATCACCCATATTTGGGAGGCTTCCCCTATCCGCCACCTGGGGAGGCGCCAGATGGAGATCTAGCAACCCCACAGTGTGTAGTTATTTGTGATTAAGTACCCGCCAATCGGGAATCAAACAGTTTAAAACGTTTGAAATTCAGCTTTCCGAGCAGTTCTTAGGTCACAATAAAAATGAAAGATGCTGCCGTTCTATTTTAATCCAGTGACAATAGACATTCTACCTCGGAAAATTCGTAACCTTACTTGAACTAAAATTTGAAATATTTCATATCGTTCAAACGTCCTCAATGATACGTTACATTGTAACGAAATAAAGTTAAGGTTTTTATTAAAGTAATGCAACGTCAAATGCTAATACCTCCATACATAATTCACATTAGTGAATTCTAATAAAAATAAACGTAAACCTACTTTATCGCTGAAAATGATTTAATATTTTATGTTGAATTATTTGTTTTCAAAAAGCTTGTCGAGCGAAATGTTCATAAAAGTGTATACCAATTAATTTCATTGGACAGGGACGGGTTGGTAAGAAAGTACTCGTCGATGTATGTATTTTATGTATTTAGATACTAATTGGTGTTCTGCAGTCAGTCGCCACGGACTACACGTATTTAATAAATCGTTTTAGTTTAACGGTCTGTCTTGTTAGTTATCACAAAACTTTATAAAAAGGCCACAAATTTAAACCTTTTTTGTATTTTATAAATGTTTCCATTCAATTTTTAATGAGAGAAGTTAAAATAGGTAATCAGCATCTCGTGGAACAAAATCAGGCAAACCTTCAGTTTCATAACTTCCAGACAAAAATCTCCATAATGCTGCAGTTTGAATTCATTACACAGCGGGTTTGCTAATCCTCTGAGAAGCAAAAAAAAAAAAAAAATGCAAGTTGTAGGAAATTTTATGTACTTTTTACAATGAGATAATTTCTTCTAAGTGCATAGTTATGAGATAATAAATCAAAATAATAAGAATGATGTCTTTTTTTTTTATTCAGTTTTTTCTTTATTTCCTGAAGGGAAATCTTAATAGTCTCCAAAATTCTTAATTAGTCTCCAAAATCATTCAGGAATAGGAGCTAACCATCAGAACATCTCCAAAACATTTCTGGTGAACACTTCTGAGCACTGAATTACTTGACTAATCATAATTTTCTTGTTGTTAGCACCATTTCATCAGTATTATTACTTTCCCTAGCTGCTGGAAAATCTTATTTCACTATAACAAAGGTAAAGAATATTGAATTTATTCCTTCAACACAAAAAGTGCCAGCATTTCTAAAAACAGCATCTTTTGTTGAAACGCAACAGCAGTTGGTCAAATTAGAATAAGAAGCAACGAATTCACAAACTTTGCTTGTGATGCGCTAAATAATGTAAGCAATGCCAGTAATGAAAATTCATACTTACTTGCTTCGCTCGATGGTTTCAGACATTGTTCTTGTTACTTAGTCACTGTGTACACTTTTCTGGTAACACAAACAAATTACTACATACATTATATTTGAATAGTTATTTTTTCCAATTTTCGCAAGTATAGATTGTTAATTTTCAAATGACTCTATATGTAAGTGGCATTGCCCTGAGTGACTGATTCACAAACCAATTAATCTAAACTGAGAAAAAAAGGATGAAAATGGAGACTTTAAATTTTGAAAAACTAAGTATTCTTCAAATGTTGTAGAGGCTCTAACAGAAATAATTTGTGAAACTTGCATTGTAGGGGGATGAGTTTGAGAGAAACGAGCCTATTCAAATTTTTACTATATATCTCAAAATACTTAGATATCACCTTGTTTGTTATACGAAAGTGGCTAATTTAAATAACTAAACAATTTCAGGGCATTTTGATATTCTATTTTGAAATAGGTGGAGTGGATGAATTATTACAACTGAATATTTCTTGCAAACGTGCTAATTCCTAGAAGTTTCAAAACATCAGATTCATTTTACTTGTTCTTGTATCGTGTAGGACAAATCACTAAGTGATGAAAAATAACAAAACAGGCATAAAATCATACTTGCATGTTTACTTAAGGAGTAAATTACAATATAATGAGTACTATAATAAGAGAGATTAAAAAACATGAAATAAACTCAATTTTAATAGAAACGTTTCTTGTAAATAGCTTTTTGTCCCATTAATTGTCACCATTCAATTGCTAACTGTATGTATAGTTATTGGCACCCAACTAGAGCTACTTGTTTCGGTGTCTTGTGTTGGAACACAAAATTTTTAAGNTATGTATAGTTATTGGCACCCAACTAGAGCTACTTGTTTCGGTGTCTTGTGTTGGAACACAAAATTTTTAAGGTGGTACAAATGTTGTAGGACAAGATGAGCATAAATTCATAGAAAAGATTTAAGGTGTAATGTTTTAAGTTAAGGAGTAAATGATTTTTCTAATTTCTGATTTGCAGCAAGTTAATTGTAAGAGAGTGTTACTTGATGCATACTGGTATTCTTATTATTTTATATACAAAATTGTTATATTTATCTGTTTAGGTTATCAATTGTTATAACTATGTTTTAGTATCACCACACTATCAGTAGCACACCTTAGGTATAGGGATTAATTTAAAATTCCTGAACAGAATTTCAGGGACAAAATGTCAGTAAAAACAGCAGATTAAGTATGGCTCACAGCAGAAAATGAAATGCAAATTATTTTACAGCTATGATAGCTAACATGTTTTATTTTTTAAATTTTGTTATATTGATTTTGACAGTTGAAATAACAAGTTATTGCACAGTTCCTTTTTTTTTGAGAGAGAGAGAATTTTGGCAAAGCATCACTTAACTCTTGAGAAGTATGAATATCTGGAGACATGGTCACTGTGTGGACCTGAATCCTTTTCTGAACCTGGTCAATTTTGGTAAGTATAGAATTCAATAACTGAAGGACAACCAAAATCTCTATTGGTTTATATAACAGTAGCTGATATCACAGATATGGTCACATGTACAATTACACCTTAATTATATAATAAAACAATTCAATAATACCTAATATTACTAGCAAATAAAAATTAGGTAATTTCCTTCAATTCACACTGATGGAAAAACAACGAAAAATTTATATGGCATACTACATTCTTAGTTTTTACTTCTTCCCAATTGGTTCTTAATTTTGACCACATAATGCCATAAGTAGACAAGAATGGACACTTCCTTTCAAACAAACAAATTCCTTCAGCACATTCCCTTTTGGAGTAGTTTTTCCCAACTGCATTACTGTCCACCGCTAGTTTGGGACTTCAAGGAAATACCTAATGGGCTCTAATGACCTCGATGTTGACGAGCCCTAAAGCCCCCCCCCCCCNTAACCTCTCAGAGATAAAAAGTCACCACAAAGTTCCATTCCTAAATAAGTGTTCCTTTCAAATGTGTGGATATGTTTGGAACATCTGCGACAAAGTTCGTGGTGTAGTGGTAGCGTTTTCACTTCCTTGATCCCGCTGAGCAGTAGAGCGTGGGTTCAAACCCTGCTTGGCTGAACTAGGTGAGGTTTTCAGCTGAGGTTTCCCTCACTCATTCCATACAAATGTTGGGTCGGTACCATACGTTCCCTGGCAATCCAACATCTCTCCTTCCCAATTCCCTTACCCTAGCCCAATGATTAGGTGGAAAAGCAGGTCTCATGACCTGAGCCTTGTCGAAAGGCATTAAAAATATAATAAAGCTTTTTGAGTTATGGAACTCCTCAATAACAAGTGATCATAATGATTAACTGTTTCATATCTGCAAGTGACTTCTGTGAATGCAGCTAAAATTCTGAGTAAGCAAACTCAAAGATCACGTTAACATACTTGCACTAAAAAAAGTGTTTACAAAATCTTCAGTTTTATTGTGCTTACGTGCCAGGAATTACATTTGGATGGTTCCAGCAAACTGCATGAGGTTGAGAACTCCTCAGCTATATAATAGGTAAAATTAATCTAAGATTTCAAGAATATAGCCATACAACAATAACTCAATCATTTCATTCGTAAATTGATTTTTCAAGAGTCAGATTTACAATCACCAAATTATAATGCAAGGTCACTACAATAGGTGGCATAGCTCGAACAAAAGCCATGCTAAATAACTCCACCCTCCCACGCAAAAAAAATAATTTTTTTAAAAGTTTATTTAAAACAACCCAAGGTTTTCTCTATCATGTTTGGTCACTATCTTAAAAATTAAAACAATTTTTATGGCACAAAATTAGGATTGATATTTTCATGTTTTCATACACTATTTTTTCATGTTTATTTAAAACATTTTATTATCATAATGTGCACCAAAATGTACATAAAATAGAGGAACTTGAAAAAAGTCAGTTTCATAAAGTTGACTTTGAATTCAAAAGGTTTTCTCTCTCTTGCAAGAGTTCATGACACCTTTTCTGGTTATTCGCTTTCCGTTGTTCAAGGGCCATTACAAGAGGACCCGAAACAACCTCTGTTATGTGACATAATGCTTGAGTTAATACTGTAAATACAAAATATGTTTAGAAAAATAATATAAACATTTCAACATTTCAAAATACTAAGACTTACCAGCTTTATTATTGAGTTGGGCCAAAATACTGAGGAAAGTTAACTTGGTAGTTGCATCATAACTGTCTTTTTCTTCTTGAAATAAAATTTCTGGAAGTTCTACCATAGACTACAAAATAGATATGAAATGATACATTTACAATACATATTATTATTAAAAGATAATTTAAAAATTTTTAAATGAAATGCTTTATTAATTTTAATGTTTTTCAATAACACATACTTGCAAGCATGGTTTTGATAAACAACTAGTAGGTTGAATATGCAAAGGAACCTCTAATCTGATATACTGAGGTGATTCTCCCTCAGGACTTTGGTTAGTAGACTGGAAGCAGGTTATTTGAACTTGTTGTTCCTATCCAATATAGAAAAAAAAATCAATGATAAGAATTGTTTTACATAAAAAAATATATTTAATTTACATTTATTTTGTGAATAAAAAGTAAATTCAATAATTTTTTATATGAAGAGGTACAGCATGCACTGATAGTAATGGGTACGATGGAGGGGATGCAAAGATAGCAGACATACAATCTAGCCATCATTTAGCAAGGACTGGAAAATAAATACAAACTTTTAAAATCCCAGTATATGAACATATGAACTATATGACACATTCTGGCCCAGGTTTTTCTCCGGTTTTCTTCTGGGTAGTGGTGGATTTTCCATAGGCGGGAACGGGGAAACTTTTGTTATTATTAATCTTGAATTTTCACTGCACATTATATCTATGATTCATTTTGGAATAATGAATGAATAACTGTTATTTTATTAAATATTTTTTATATAAGTATTACATCAGCCACTGTCCTTGGGACCTTGATTGAAATTGATGGGATAGTTCCTTGCTTGTTTCTGGAGAGTAACTCTGTTTATTATTGCCTACATAGTCATATGCAATTTGCAACTGCTTTATTGACAAAGTTTATTTATGAACACTGACCACAAATTACTATTAAAGCGAACAAAGGACCATCTAGGGAAGTAATTACAAATTTTGTTGAGAGTATCAATGGAGAAAAGAACAATAGTATTTTCCAGATTGTGTGGCATTACAAAAAAAAAACCTAAAACATACAACAAATAATATAGTGTGAATCTTTTTAATTAGCATTTAATCTGATTTACACATAATACAGTTTAACTTCCTAAGAGAACACTTCTCAATAGCAGATATTTCTCTACAGCGAACATTTGTGCATTTCCCATCATACTCCCATATAAGTTAAAATAATAGAAACTTCCAAGAAGCGGACACACTTCCTAATGAACTTGAACAGACAATTTTTATTCTAGAAGACACTATGATGGACAACAAGGCAATATAGTGCCATTTCTAGTTACGTTACCCTTCATATAGGTATCTATTTATGCTACAGATCACACAAATTTCTGTTCCAGTGTTTCTGTGTTTTTAAGCTTCTGATGATGTTCTCTCATGTGCAGCTATTGACAGCAAAGTAACAAAAGATCAGTCCCTGGACTTTGATAGCATACTTGGAGGTAAAGTCAACAAAGCCCAAGATTACAACCAACAATAAACCACAAGTTAGAATCTATGCAAGAAATGAAGCAAGCCGCTATCGTATGTTTAAACATTTTGTGCCCAGAATACTGAGTATTCTTCTAATTTGAGCAGTTTTATACTAAGGAGTGTAGAAAGAAAAAAACGAAGTAAAAAAAGTCAACATGCAAATTACATGTTCCCCCACAAGGTAAGTTTTAGTGAAAGTAATCTCTCTTTTTTCTATTTTGGGTATTAAGATTTGTTTGCTGTATTTTTGTCAATGAATTGAAATGTATTTTAATTAATTATTTTCACTAACTCTATTTCAATTGTGATCACTTCTTGGACTTAGGCTTTCCAAAAGCAAACAAATTTAATGGTCTCAAAGCACCTCTTATAGAGAAGTTCCACTGTATTAATTTCATCTCTAAACCTTATATTATCTAAATTCTACAGAACCAACAATATAATTTTCTTGCAATGAAATGAAATGACTGATTTGGTTATGTCATGCTGCAACAACATAGCTACACTTCTGTCCATCCTAATAAAAGAAACAGTATTTCTGTCTTTTCATGAATTTAACATCAATTCCAGTGAAACTATACAATAAAATTTTACGAACCTTATCTAACACAAGAGGCATTGTTCGTTTAAGTAAAAAAAACAGCAGTAGTTTTGATAGACATGTTACTTTATGGAGTTTGCATTTTCAATAATTGTTGTTCACATATAAAAATGGTTGGTGTTCCTTTGAAGTAAACTACAATATTATTTTTTCCATAATATAAATCCTATAAATAAATGCTTGAAATAAAAATTAATGAAACAATTTGAGTCCATTAAAGAAGTATAATTAAATTAACATTTTAAAATTACTCTCAGGCAGTGTCAACAAACATATATGGGCAAAATTTGAAGTTGTGGGGTTAGGGGTAAGAGCTGTTGCATATGTGATAATTTATATAATTTATTTATTTTTTTAAACTTTGAAATCTCCATGTACCAGTTCTTTCTTCTTTGCCACCCATTTTATAAATATGTAGTCAAACACAAAAGGCATATACATATACAGTCTTTCATCAGAAAATTGAAGATTTGATATTGTTATTAGTTTAGAACTTCAAACAAAAATTAATATCACCTTAATCATATAAATAGTTCCCAGGTACCAAAATTTAAGAATTGTACTGCTAACTTATTATAATTGATATTATGAATGACTCAGTCAGTTTGAAGTTTGAGGTCAAAGGTTCTGGGACAGAATCCCAAGAAAGGTATTAGTGTTTTCATTGTGTGCTACACCCATGGTAGGCAACAGGAGACCAAGGGTTGCAACTCAGCATTACAATCTCTCCCCATTTTCTTCCCCCTATACCCATCTCGCAGGTATGTCAGGGGTCACACCTACCACCTGATGGCTGACTAAAGAAGATGAAATCAATAATAAAAATAATACCTTTGAAACTTTGTCTTCTGAGAAAACTGATATAATTATGCCCACAAAGCCTTCATCCATCATCTGATAAATAGCTTGTGTTCGAACATCTGAAATTCATGCAGTGAAAGTAAACTTATGAAGTTAACTTGTTAAAATTAATTCCTGTTCCTACTGAAAAAGTGCATACCGACATGGGAGGGCCACACTGTAATGTGAGGGTGTGAATGGTACCATCCAAGAACACGCATAGTTCTTCCTAACTCATGAGTCAATTTGTCTGCTTGGATAGCAGCATTTGTGAGTTGTTCTGGAGAAATTTCTACTCTATCTTTTCTTTTGTCTGACCGGCGTAACATTACAACTGCACTAATATGAGCTATCTTTTTGGCGTCAATCTGAAAAAAAAAATCATAAATTAACTCAGTATCAAAGAAAAAATGTCTTAGTGAAATCCAGCAACTTGTAATTCACACCTCTCCAATGAGCAGTCCCATAACCTCCTCTTTTTCTGTAGATAGAGCATGCTGTAAGCAAACTAAATACACATCAGCTGCCATATACACACAAGAGAGAGCCATTCCTCTCATCCGGAAAACTTCTTATAATAAGAAACTTAATAGGATCACCAAAATTAGGAGTTCATACTCCTATCAAAACATTATTATTTTCTCACAACTTCATATGCTACCTACACCACCTTACACCACACAAGAGAATGTACAGCCAGGTGTTGACTGGCTGACTGATGTTGACACTTGACAGAAGCAAGCAAACACCACACTCGCAGTTTGTCAAAGAGTTTAGTGCACTTCAGTGCAAGCCACGGGTGAGACCATAAACTACACGGGCTTGATGAAGCACACTTTAGGTCACTGGAAACAATAAGAGAGTATCGTCACCCGTGTCCATAACTTTAGAGAACTTAATCGAAAGAGAACCGACAGTAGTGCCCTCAACACAAAAAAATCATGTATCCTTGACTTCCTCCTCTTGAGATTTCGGGTTATCGATTGGAATGCGCCAAGATCGCCATCTCTGGATGTCCGAGAGAAATGTATTTGAGGTCCAAAATTGATCTTAGTTTTCAACAGTAATGGCTTTTGTACCGAATTATGCGTCTACTTTGACGCATTTGCAAGGCTACTGAACAATTATCGTCGTAGAGGCAAACTTACCCTTTTTAATGGTCGATCAGTCTTGATTCGTTATTAATTATTCATCAAACTAATAAATATTAAATGTAACATTAAATTAAGCAGTTAAATACAATTTTTATTTAATATTGTACTGATAAGAACTAAAATTAAATGACATGCACCACTATTAAGAATTAATGATATATAGTATTAGATTTGTACAGGATAACTGGACATAAAAGGAGATATCAATGTAATAAAGAAAATTTCTTTAAATCACAAAGATTTAATGAATATACTCTGCACACAATATC
>NNCF01129384.1:415881-425901 GCA_002313205.1 Laupala kohalensis
TCACGGTCCAACGCCGTAGAAAAATAACCTTATTCTTCGTATATCCTTCCGCGAGTGCTGCTACCTCCACCATCGCCTCCATCTTCACACGTACAACATATTTTCTTAAAACTAAATCGCCGGGTCTAACAAACCTAACATCATTGTCCATGGCTAACCTAACATCATTGTTCATTATAATTGTTCATGGCTCGCTGTCGCGAGCCATATTATAACTAACATACCCCTAACATACTAACATAAACGGTGGCGGAGAGAAGAAAATAGTACGGAACAATATTTCTTTATAACTACCGTAAATATGAAGAGCGAGGAATACGACTTATATTTTCGGAACCGTAATAATATTTGTAGTATTATGACATTAATCATTTTTTCGAAACCTCCTTGGACCAAAAGGTGAAATTTGGCCCTAGTTCTTATTAATTGATAATTCATTCTATAGATTTTGTTTATATTGTATGACGACAATTATTTTGTGATTTATAAGTTTTAAACTTCATAATTAATTTATACTGTCGTTTGACTTCTTTGACAAGGGTCGCATTGTCTTCAGTGATGCGGCTGCCCACGAAATTTTCTGCTTATATGTCTACAGTAATTTAAAGTGAAATACTTCAAAAATTTTTGCCATAAGGGTATTCATCGCTACTGGATAGAGAATGGTTCAAACTATCATTTAAAACATTTTGGGGGGTACATAAGCCTCATCACTCTGACACACACAATATCTTAACTGGATTTTACAGCCTCTCTAGGAAACACTCACAAATGTGTTTCTTCAGTATCTACAGTTAATATAGTCCCATAGTCATTTAAATAATCAGCAAACATTTCAGAAATCAACTTCTTTAAAATGATTCACACACGGCAAGAATTCTTTCTTAAAATCATCCACTATATACCACACAACACATATGCACTTTAAGTGTATTTTGGAAGGAAACATTAATTTTCCTCTAATGCCTCGATCAACATAAATTTAGGGGGCATTTCCAAGTCAACTGTCTTGTTACACTGCAGCCATGTCACACGCACTTCTTGCTTCCAACAACATAATAAGCAATGTAAGTAGGAATTGGTAGCATTTTTAGTTTTACTCAAATATCTTGGAATGCTGAGAAAAATGTAAGTAATTCTCCTTTTACAACACATTTGTCTTCAGTGCATAATGTCCTCTTCAGAAAAATGTTTTATACTTATCAAGTATTTTTAGGATTCTTCAATTCACTAAAATTTGTAGGTATTTTCCGAAACCACTTAGACTTCAAATCTTTGCCTCCTGGAAGAACAAAAGTTATCACGAACTCATTTTCAATCCTATGGTTGGTCTTGCATCCCATTATACCGCAACAGTGAGGCATTACGTGTACAATAATCACCGATCTGAAAAAAGAAACAAGTTCAATACTCTCTCAATTTCAATAGGTTAACATCATAAGTGGTATGAAATGAAACATCACTCGAGCCTCATCTGCACAATAAGAAAGAAATTGAACTAATCTTACTGAAAACACTTACCTCTCCAGGTATGTTCAATAGAATCTGATACCGAGAAGGTGATCACAGTCAGAACGGGATGAACAATTAATTACAGCACATAGGACCATTTTATTCACGCGATTCAAGAGAATTAGATTAACTCCACTTCCAAAGTAACAGAACACAGTCTGGTGTCTGCTGCTGTACCGGGCCTGGCCTCAGTAATGGGGAATGTCTATGCTTCCAAGTGTGGACATCAGAAAGCGTTAGTGGCTAGATATATTTTGTTTGATATATCCAAGGTGGTCTGTAGTAAAAAATTGTCTCATAACTAAACCTTGGACTTTTATTTCCTAAAATTCTTAAATTATGTACCTAAAATAAATTCTATCACAATCCAAAAAAGCTTCTAAAATTACAAAAATAGGTAAACAAAAATTATTTCATTATCCATAATTAAAAGTTGAAAAAATTGACATTATTTTATCGTCTATGCACATAATTAGAGTAACACTTGGTAAAGTTACAAGAAGAGGTAATATTACCAAGGATAGGAAAAACGGAATATTGGGAAAGGCAAAATGTGGATTTAGGTGTTGTGATGACAGAAGAAGAAACAGTTAGATTGATGAAACAGATTATTATCCACTAGGAAAAACCCGGGTTATGACAGAATAACAAATAAGATTATAAAAGCAGTTATGCGCAAAAAATACTTCAGTTGTTCAATTCATGTATTGAGCACGGGAAATTCCCGCAGACGTGGAAAATTGGACAGATAAGTGTTTTATAAAGGGAAAAATAGAAAACCAAAGACCCAAATTCCTACAGATCAATAAGCCTCTTGCCATTTTCGGGAAGTTGCTGGAAAAGATACTGATGCAAAAAGTGGAGATGGATTGAGAAAAAAGGAATATTGGACGAGCATCAGAGTGGTTTAAGGAAAGAGCGATCCACAACTGATGCAATAAAACAATTATTATTGTGGGTACAAGTGAGAACAGACAAGCTAAAAATGGCATTGTCTCTGGATATCCAAGGGGTATTTAACAATGTAACAAGGAAAGGAGTGTTGCAGATAGTAAAGGACAATAACATTAATGGTAATATTTACAATATTTTGACAAATTATTTTGAAAATAGAACATCTTACTTACAGATTGGTGATGAAAGAATAATTTGGGAGATGGATAAGGGCTTTTCGCAGGGATCCCATGGAGGACCAATATTTTGGAACCTTGTTATTGATGGTATGATAAGAACAGTACGAGAAGGATACAATATATTAGCATATACGAATGACGTAGTGGAAATAGAGAACTGGAGATGTGTAATCAATGGTGTGTGCTACATTAACTAGAAATAGAGACAGGAAAAACCTATGCAATGGTATTTGGAAAATTGAATACGATCAAGAGACATCCGAAGTAGAAGGGAAATAAAATATGGGTAGTCCAGGACCACATTTATTTGGGAATTAAATTGGATAAAGATTTTAATTTCAGGAAACATATTGAATACATACAAAATAAAGTAAAGAAATCCTATGCTTTGCTAAGGGTGGGGTTAAACAAATTTAATGTGCCAAGAAAGGGATTGCTAACCTTATATAAAGGAGAAATGGTACCGATGTTTACTTATGGATGTGAAATATGGCAAAAAGTATTACGGAATGCACATCAGAGGCGAAAACTAGAGCAGATGCAGTGTATCTGTCTGTTGCGGTTGAGTGGAGCGTATTGCACGTTATCTACAGATGCGCTGAACGTACTATTTGGAGTGTTAGCCGTAGTGAAATTGATTCAGAAACTTGTATTGTGTGCAGTTATGCGACAAGAAAGACAGATAGTGTTGGATGGGAAAGTAGTGAAATATGACGAGAGGGGTTGGAAGCGGCAGATAACACAGATATTAATACAAGCATGGCAAATAGAATGGTATAGATCTCCAAAATGGAGACAACTATATAAGTTTATACCTGACGTAACTTTCGCCAAGAAGAGGAGAAAATGGTTCAATCCCGGTATCGTGGAAATGTTGACACGACATTGAGATTATAAAGTGTATTTGCACAGATTCACATTGGTGGGTGAAGAACAGAGTGATTGTGGACAAGGAGAAGAGACGAGATACCATGTCCTTTGGGACTGCTTCTTATATGTACCAGAACGAGCAAAATACCTTAAGAATACTGTAGGAATAACTGAGATGGGACCAGACATAATTGCAACGGAGAAGCAATATGGGATATTTAAAAAAATATATTGATGAAATAAAGGAAAGAAAATGAGATATGAAAGGCTAGCATTATCAACACGCCCACACATCCATGATTGGGGACGAGCAGCATAAAGGACAAACAGAATTAGGAGAGACACAGGAAAAGTCGCGGAATGTCGGAAGATTGGGACGCTACAAGAAAGAAACTAATGATAAAAAATACACTTATCACTGAGTCAATGTTGAGACTGTAATGAAAATTGAGACTAATTAACATGAACCATTTATTCTGCAAGTCGATAAAGAAAGATGCAAAATTTAGAAAATTGAAATATATTAGCCCGTTATTGAAACTATGCTTTCTTGTAGAAATCAAGTTTAAGCTCAAAGGGTCATAGGGATAGTAGAAGAGTTCAAGTAGTGACATGAATGAAGGAACTTTCTGAGAGCTTTTACTATATCGAGCAAAGCATGACGACAATCTGCAAAATACGTTATTAAAATATGTAATGACATTATCCTTCATTGGTGGAAAAAATATACTTGTACTTTTCCTGTACTCCTCGACAAGTCAACTGACATTGCATGTATGGCCATGGTGTGCCTATTCAATTGGCCGTAAGGACGTTGTGTCAGGTAATGTAATTCAAATCATTGATAAGTTTATTTATCGTTTTTGTTGATATTTATATTACTTTGTGTGGTAATCTTGTGAATAATAAAAAAATTATAACGATCAACTTTATATAAAATTATTATTAATAAAGATAGTCATAAAGAATGAGACTTCACTTTTTTCTGTTTGTAAGTAGACCTACCCAGAACCTACCAATAAGATTATTTGGCAACTCTGCTTCTTTCTCTCTAGTTTGTTGTCTGAAGAATAGTAGTCTCATCTTTCTCGTCTGCATCGGTTCTCGTCGTGAGCTCTGTACAGACAATTTTGATTTTACTTGCACAAGAAATGATAGTATGAAGAGAAATAGTGTGAAAGAAGGATAAGAAGCAATATGAATACTGATTAGTGACAAGAACAAATGGTTTAATGACGTGCCATGAGATTAATGAGAAACAATAATAATATACTGGCTTTCAAGAGATAGTGATGAGATGACATGTGATAAAATGATCAGTTTGGATGGTTGCATGCTGGTTGCATGGTAGAGTTGAATCGGTGTCTTCTTACCAGATCCAACGTTTGACGAGGGATGATTTCGTACTCGTAAGTGCCTTCAGTAGAATAGGAGCGAGGGCTTGAACTTGCGATAATATCGGCTAGATGCCGACCCAAAATGGCAGTGGTGTAATGAAGAAGGGGCTATATGCCCGGTTGACTCCTCGCGTGAGAATGTCGGTGGTCTCTGCTGAGCAGCTGGCGAGAGTGTACTGGCATGGCGCCAGACGATGTTGCTCACATGATGCAGAGCGAGAGTGTGCTCTGCTTAGCGGCAGTCTTGTCCGTGGCGCAGCACGCGAGAGAGTGTGCCGGCTAGCATCCGGAGAGCGAGTGTGATGTGGCCCGCTCAGCAGCGGGCGGGAGAGAGAGAGAGAGTGCGATTGCCATCTGCCCGTTCTAGCGACAGGTAAGCACAGGTTAGGCTCGCCTTGCGAAGACTCGCACGGCGAGCACGAGCGGGCGCCAATTGCAAGGCGAGACGCCGCGACGGTTGGCCGATTCAGGCGGGAGGCACTACCCCAGCACCTGAGTCCACGGCTGGTTGAGGCGTCACTCGTGCACCGTCAATATGCCATTAAAATGTCTGAACAAGCTCTTTAGATGGTTTCAGAAATTATTTTAATGCAACGTACATATCGATTGTCATTAGTCGGTAACAAGACATTTAGCGAACGGACCAAACTTAAACTAGTTGTTGAAGTATGTTGATGTACGGGTTCTACCTATAGCATAAATTTGTATATCCGAATATTTTTATACGAGTGGGAGAAACCGTTCGGCACCTCCCAATGAAAATTTAACGTGTGAGATTAAATTTACAAGCCACTTGCGGAATAAATCTACGAAAGAAAGGTCGCTAAGTTTATCCGATGTCGAAAAATCGGCAGAAAATATTCTTAGGGAATCTATTACGTATACGGAGGGATATTGNAGGTCGCTAAGTTTATCCGATGTCGAAAAATCGGCAGAAAATATTCTTAGGGAATCTATTACGTATACGGAGGGATATTGGTGTGCCTGAGCTTAGATGATAGTAAGGCGGACCGTGGAAATCAGGAAAAGAAGTCATCAGGAGAGTTTGAGAATGATTCGTGCTATTGGAGGTATATCTGTCTAAATATAAAATGTCTGATGAACTACTGCGCATTTACTGATATTCGTAAAAAAATATTCTGGAAGCGATGAAGTTTGGTAATATGTTGAGTAGCCGCATTGCACCATTCGGGGCATATGTAGAGTAGAAGTGGAAGAAAGATAGTTTTGAATATAGTAAGAACGCAATCTCTTCTTATAAGTTTATGCCTATTCATAATAGATAGAAGCTTATATAATCTATTGTATTAATTATATTGGATGTATAGGATTAACGTTGTCTCAATCATTCTTTCCACCCAAGTAGTATTACCAGAATAAAAATTTATTACTCTCAAAATGTTGCTTTTGCAAACCGATCGAAATATTATTTATTAAGGTCTATGAGTTTCGTATTATTTTTTATTTCCAATTTAACAAATGTATGATAGCAATAAAACAGCTATCATGTATTGAATTTTGTTTTGTGGTACAATGCTTTGTTTTGTGGTTCACATATCTTGAAAATAATCGATGTCTTGCGTAAAATATGATTTGGGCAATCTCCATTCTCTAAATATTTTGAAACCAATTTTGATTAATCTATTTTAATAAACAAATTTATGGCTCTTACAAAATAAATTTAAAAAATATAAGTTTGTACAAAATAAATATCCACAGATCAGATTTAGTATAGATGCGAAAAAAACTGGCATTTTTATGGATTAAAATTTACGATAATTAGTATTTTTTCATTTAAATACGTAAAATTTCGAGATATTTCCTCTAATTTGATGACTTTTAATTACATTCGACCAATTCATAGATGAGATGTGATAGCTTATACTCGAGTCTACATAATCTCTGCGCCGAAATCAGTTTCGAACGAAGGCAAGCTTCCTTGAATGGGCGGCAGGCACTTGAAAGTCCCTTTGCCTCATAATTGTCTTAACCGAGTAACAGTTCCTTGAAGGTTACGCCATGATCCTCGAAACCAGGATTGCATTTTTCATTAAAGTACAAGAAACTGTTAGTGTCTCGCTAAATATGCGTGGTACCTTTCTTAAAATACATAAACCATCACTCAAAAGCCCTTTTGTTTACTCGGTGTCATTAAAAACATCAGTTCTGGTAACTAAATTAGTAAGTTCTCTACTTCAAAAAATATTGACAATAAGACTACAAAAAGTGTTTTTCTAACTTTTTAAGTAATTTAAGTAAAGCCCTTCTTAATAAAAATCAATATTTTATTAATTTGCTTACATTTCTCTTAATGGGGCTTTAGGGCTCGTTAACAGCAAGATCATTAGAGCCATTCATTTACATACATACATATAAATTTCTGCAGTTCGACTCCATTGTGCCTTAGCGAGACTCCACTTTGAGACGAAAGAAATAAAAAGTTGTAATAACAATATTATGACTTCGACTTATTTTTTATCAATTTTTAACAGTAGATGAGGTCTTCCGCGTCTTAACTGTCCTCCCATGGCTTTCTGTATCATGGGTATCCATGGCTGTTTAGCGTACACGTAGACGCTGTTAACACCTTGCAGAGCAAAATCAAACTGAGAGCAAGTCCAGCGCCAGAAATCCCCCTACACAGCGCGACAGTGCTGCTCCCAAGCGGTAACTCGGCGGCGCGAATAATGTCGTGAATAGAGAGCGAATTATCACCTAGGTATTTTCATCACAATGGTGGACAACTTCCTAAGTCTAAAACCACGAACAAGATGTTGCAATACAAATATCCTTTCATAGTGCCCGTTGACTTCTATACAAATTTATTTCAAACCATACTTTCCAATACATTTTAAAAGAAATTTCTGCTTTTTAAAATATTTGGAAAGTAATTTATTTTTGAAAATAAGTTCATTTCTCATAGGAGATAATGCATTTCTTCCGTTTATTAAAATACAAATATATCACAAAATTGGCCAGTATACAAAATTTAAGACGTTTAAAATATTTAATTATCCGCCGGTAGAACGACCTTCATGGTCATTATAAGCCTAAAGTGGACAACAATGGCCGTTAACGATAACCCATTGGCCATTTTTACCAGAGACGTAGATCAAATGTCGTTTTGCATTTGTTATCCTGATTCAACGGCATTAATTATGGATCTTTTATAACTATTCGTGTTATATACTATGGCAAAGGAATTTCATTTGCAATGATTGAGAAACTCAAAGCTATTGAACTAGATATAAGCAAATAACGTAGTGAAGGATATAATACGGTGCGGGTACTATGAGCGGAAAATTTAGCGGTGTACGTGCGCATGTTCAATGATTGAATTATACGTTCATTGCGCCGCACACTCTTCAATCTAATTTTTCTGGCATAGTTCCTCGATTATGAACTATTTAGGTACTATTGAAAACCCTTTTTCATACTGAGAAATAAAAACTGTATATTACAAAACTGATAAAAACCAACAGAACGTAGGGTACTTGTACCAGTTCAGGCTCTAATGAATGCTTATAAGCTTTTATCACCGGAAGTTCGGGTTTCAAGATGTCGCCCAAAAAGTAGCAGTTCTACCACACAAAAGGGATAGCAACGGAGGTGGTTCGGTGGGCAATGGGAGTGGTACGAGCACCACCCCGATTGCTCACCACTGCATCACCTCCATTGCCACCCCTTATCTCTGCTAGAAGTGGTACAGGGGGCGTCATCTTTATGCAGCAACTTCCGATAATAAGCGCTCACAGCTCTTATCAGTGCCGTAACTGATACAAGAATAAGGGGTTGGGGAAATGGAGGGAGAGTGGTGGTTGGAGGTAGGAAGCAAAAGGCATGTCGTAAGATTGCTCAATCCAGCTCGTATCAGTGTCCGAATAGGTACAGGAACAAAGGGGGGAAGGGGAGGAAAGAAGCTAAAGGCATGACGCAACATTGCGAAATAGTGCTTGAACATAGCGTAACAGGAACACGGCCGAACCATAGAGGGGGGAAGGAGGGTTTCGAGGAGGAGAGGGTTTTTTTCTAAAAAAGAATAAGATTTAAAAAAAGAGTGAGGAGATTCAAAAAAAGTGAAAAAGAAGATGTTACAAAATTTTTAAAATATATAAGGATGCTGACAAGAAAAAATGTACAAAGGTGTTCCATACTGATGTGTCCTGAACGATGACGACTGTACAAGAGAAAGATCACGACTCTGACCTTGACAATTCAAGAGAGACTACGCCGTCAAAGAACGAAGCATGAACTTTCTATAATTCTCGCATCACATCTCCCCCACCTCTGACGCCATTGCTTTCCCCTGCCACGCGACTCGGGAGAGCAATGTGGAGGGAGAAAAAAATGTTTACCCGAACAGTGAATCGAACTTTGGACTTTAGATGGCTAGCTTTAATGCTCTACCACTGAGGTATCCGGGCTCCCATGTGTTTTATCGGGATGTGGATGTGTTTTATCGGGATGTGGATGAAAAAGGGGGAATAAAAATGTGTGTAACATAAGAATAAAGATATTTACAACTAAATAACATACATATATAGACAAAATATATTATATTTTGGTATGATGTACCAAAAAGTACAATATTTTTATTATATCTGCAAGTAGCTGCCTTTGACACATCACATAATAAAATATAATCCTATAATTTAATAAAAACGTTCGACACAACGGGCAGGAGTCGCGCCGGGTTAAAAGGGGTCCAGAACTTTGAATATTATGACTCGTGAAAAGGGTCCATTCATCAAGGAAGAACACCGTCTAATTCCGTGTTTCAAATTAATTGTAAATGTAATTGCGCTTTCAAATAGCGAAAGGTGTCACTTCAGTGTTTCTTTTGTTGATTGTAAGAAAAATTTGTTGTTTAAAAGGTTTAATTTGTTTAAATTCATATTGTTGTGGAGAAGCCGAACTCGGCGGTAAAATCAGTCGATTTTGTATTTATGTCTGCAGGAAATTACGTGTGTTCTTGGGGGTAGCATGAGGGTCTTTTGTCTGTATGTATTATTTGTGTTAATTAAAGTTAATGAGTTAATTTGTTCATCAAGCGTTTTCCTGTCTTTGGAACTCCAGTATGGTACCTTCTCTTGATTAAATAACACGAA
>NNCF01129384.1:425945-440591 GCA_002313205.1 Laupala kohalensis
CTAGTCAAGGCATAGAAACGTACCTAAACTAATAATTTTCGATTTAACTCAGGTGATTTATATTATTATAACCAAATTTTCGTTCTGCCACAATATAGGAATATGAAGATGAACTTTATTGTTAACTTTATATGCTTTATGTGCAGCACCGTGATACATGCTTGTGAGATAACTGTATCGGAGTCCGATAATGTCCCTCCATAGATATAACGCTGCATCCCATTCTTCAAATGAAGTTCGTCGTCAGGTCCCATGACAAGCGGATGGGATTGGTCAACACACGTCGCATAATCTCGAGCAATAGCGATTAATGTCGTTGACAATTGATGCGCTACATCATCCGCCTGAAATAGTATAGGTATTGCGTGTCGCAACGAAAGCACACACATTGAATCCTTCAGCAAATGGACGATGGTGTTGATAAGCTTGGAATAGGATGCATCGATAAGGGGTTGACACATGTTAATCGGTTTTGTAATAGCTTCGAAATCACAATAAATGACGAGCGGCACACGTTGTTGACGAGTATAATTTGTAAAGCGCATGAGTGCATCTCTTCCTTTCTTTGGTGAAATGACTCGCGTCCCTCCATCCGGTTGACAGTCATGGTTGTCAAATTTATCTTTACGACGGAAAACACGTAAACAATCATGATAGTGAAATACACGATCCATCTTTTAATAGTTATGAACCGAGCAATCGACTCATCTCCTTAATCCAACAATAGTGACGATTATATATTTGATTTATATGAAATTGTTTTACCGTTCGAGAGTTAGACATATCTTGAACAACCCTCTTGTTTTGTGTCGTCGACCATATCAAACGATACACATGACATGAATATTCAGGATACTGGTCTTCAAATTTTCCTATATCGCAAACGTTCATAGAGAAGGAAATCCCTTTCAAATTTAATGTAGTCATGAGTCTGTGAAACACGTCGCGATTGTGGGATGAACGACCTGAATTCCAGATACGTGGACATGAGCGATGACACGGCATTCCCGTTATCGACGAAACGAAAGTGTTCATCCTCATTCTGCACATTCACGATTCCCTTCTTTTGATTATTAAAGGGAGAAGGCAATACTACATCTTTTGATCCATCTATATAATAAGACGCGGTTTGTCCCGGATAAACAATCTTATATTGACTTCCCCCGCGGAAGCCTACGTTTATATTTGACTGAACTCTACGGGGAAGAGATAGCCATACAATCTAGAGTTTTTTTTAATAAGAGGGAAAAGATAGTCAGACGTTTAAGTCATTTGACTTTTCTTATGAGGTGTCGTGACGAGGAAATCATACCAAACTGTGAAAATTAAAGACCATTTAGCAACTCTTACGGCTCACCTTATACTCAAACATTCGGCTCAAGCCCTGTTGACGGAACGAATCCGTTATATGAGATGTCTTGCCTCCCTTGACACGGATTTATACCGCTTACACTTATATCTAGCGGTATCACTCTATTATGATGATTGGGCTAAGGTGGATTCTGTCTCTGCCAGCCATGCCATGTGGTCCGCTGAGAAAACGAGATCTCAGCAATAAGAATATTCGAAAAAACTATCACAATCGGAAAAATACTAAGTCTTTTCCTAAAACATTAAATAATGTTATCAATCTTTCAGGTGAACCTCTTGAGGAAGGCACTTTGTCCTTACTTGAGAAAGGATTAAACTTTGTCGTTACGCCAAAACACACCCATTGGCGATATTATTTCAGGTGTCGAAAGTGCATTGGTAGGTATTTCTCCCAACATCGCGGAAGAAATTAGGAGAGAAACGTCGAGGTTGATATCTCGAGCCAAACCACCGAAAAGTAACATCAGTAAACAAGAGCGTTAAGATCTCTTAAGGAAAGAGATGATTTAGTGATATTGCCAGCGGATTAAGGTATCGCCACAGTAGTTATGAAGAGATGTGAATATATCAACAAGGCGGAAGAACTCCTGAGCGACGGGACATACTCTCAGATAAGTACAAACCCTCTTAGAAAGTTGAGGATTGAAGTCAATGCACTTATCAGCAATGCTTCATCCATACCCGGTGAGACTAAACCATCCTTAAAAAGAAATAACAATGTCATGCCTAGAATGTACGGTCTCCCCAAGGTGCACAAATCTGGTGTCCCCCTGAGACCTGTAGTGAGTGCCATCAACGCACCAACTCAACCTCTCGCCCGTTTTCTAGCAAAAAAACTTTTATCACTGACTGATACTATCTCGTCAACTATCAAAAATTCAGAAAACCTTGCAGACGCTCTAAGTGAGATAACTCTAGGCAACGAGGAACTCATGGTGAGCTTCGAAGTTGTCTCACTTTTCACGAAGGTTCCAGTCCGCGAAACACTAAACGTCATAGAACAACAGCTTGGACAGCGAGGCTTACCATTGGAGTGGGTTAAACTGATTGAATTTTGTCTTAACTCCACTGTTTTCCAGTTTGATGGTAAATTTTACTCCGAAGTAGAAGGAGCTGCTATGGGTTCACCCCTTTCTCCTGTCATTGCCAACATCTTTATGGGAGCGTTTGAATATGAGGTTATAGAAAATTCTTTATGAAACCTAGTTTGGTTGCGATACGTGGATGACACCTTCGTAATATGGCAACATGGACGACAAAATCTTAACAGATTTTTGGATTACATCAACCAGGCTCATACAAACATTAAATTCACTATGGAAATTGAATCCAATGGTCAGTTACCGTTTTTAGATGTTGTCGTAAAAAGAAAGAATGACGGCTCCCTTGCGCATAGCGTTTATCGCAAAGCAACGCATACCAACCGTTATTTGAATGCCGAGTCACACCACCAGTCAGCTATCAAACGTGGTGTGTTAAAAACATTAGTCACCCGAGCCAAAAAAGTGTGGCAAAGAGTTTAGACCAAGAAACGGAACTCTTGCGAGATACTTTCCGCAATAATGGCTACAACAACAAGGCCATAAACAATGCTCTCAAATCACATCATAACGTTAGTTCGGAAGATAAAGAAAACCGCGATTTTTCTAAATCTGCCTTACTCCCATATGTGGAAGGAGTAACTGACAAGGTTGGTAAAATTCTCAAGAGACATGACATATGACCTGTCTACAGCACCCCTGAAAAGTTAGGCAAATCTCTTGTTAAAGTTAAAGACAAGCTTCATAACTTGTAAATGCGGTCGCGAATACATAGGGGAAACCGGATGAACTGTGGAAGAGAGAATGAGAGAACACATTAGACATTTCAAATATGGAAGGACAACCAAGTCAGCCATAGCCTTTATCTCCATGCGATAGAGGCGGGGCATGATTTTAATTTTGATGAAACTCAGATAATTACTAAGGAGGATCCTTGGCGGCCCAGACGGATCAAAGAAGCCATAGAGATCGCCAGAACACCTAACAATCTTAATGTTGATAATGGCTTGATCTTAAGCAGCGCCTGGAGTTGGCCACTAACTCCCCCCGAGCGCTCCGCTTCACTCGGTTTCCAAGCGCAGTGACCCCACACCCACCCCACCCGGTTCCACTCAGCCCCGCGATGATTGGCCGCCGCGCCCGGCCAATCATGGCGTAGCCGCCCAACCCAATCTATATAACAGACGCGTAACACGTTCGACCTCGCAGAGCACAACAGCGACTTAGGTCTATACGACTCTAAGAAGGCCACAGCACGATGGCCGGAACGTAGGTACTTTCATCTACTAATACGCGGTTTGTCCTGGACAAGCTTTTATTGACTCCGGCCGCGGAAGCCTACGTTTATAATACTCGTTTGTTGCAAATTTCTCTCATTGTTTTTAAGATAATTTTTGAAAATAGTTAATATCATCGAGCGCATACGTACCGGGTGTGACTGCTACGGTATAGATGTCGGATGTTTTCGCTTTTGATGATGCATCGATGGGTGTACGCACTTTTTTCTTTAACTCACACAATTATGTTTCGGTAGGTCGCACTTGATATACAAACGAGTTATTGTATTCGGAAACGTTCAGCAGTGTTCGTTGTCTGCAAGTGGACAACGTAAGGTCATAGCTTTCACCAAGCACAATGGGTGGCGTGTAATGTACAGTAAATTCGGATGCATTGCCGTAGATAAGCGTACGACTCGTGACGTCTTTCTGCGACAGATTCCGTTCTTCCAGTCATAATATAGGAATTGGAGACAGAGGAGTCCACAAATTTCAGTATTAAACGTCTGAAGTTTTACGATGTTGTAGACGATACGACATGCTCTACTGATATAGGCGACCAACTCTAGCGGTGGTGGTAGTCCGAAGTCGAAATAGCATACGTCATCGTGATGTGTATGGCACGAGATGCGTGCTGGGTCCCGAACTATCATCCAGATTGATAACACCCAACTCTCGTTTTCTCTTCTTCTTAGGTAGTGTCACGCAGAGACACCACTAAAACAAGGAATCCGCAATGCGCGCGCATGACGTACCACTTCTTCGTGTGTTATGCTATGTTGCAGAATGTCATTTAGTTTTTGGGACATGTACTCCTCTTTCGCCGCATCCCGTACCCCCGCAGAGGTTTACAGCCTTACCTTTTTCGCCTTAAGTAATTTTGTTATTTACAGCGTTCGCAATGGCCGAAGCACCGCCGGCCAGAGAACCCAATGCTCTTAAACCGGCGAAGAGAGGGATGAAAATTCCGCCTCGCTTCGTTATGGAAGCTCTCTTCTTTTGACGTCTCTTTTGCTTTACCATCGTGCTTACTCACTCTGCAACAGACACGCGTACACTAAACACGATGTGTGTAGCGTCAACCTATTAATATTGAATCAATGGAAGTTTTGGGCATTCTGTAGCGACGCAATTTGACGATACCACGCATCATGTTCTATAATGTATTCTATTTCCAGAAACAATGCATTGAAATTTCTATGATTTCTGTTTTTTGATGCACCGTTACCCTCATCGGGATGTGTCGTATTGTATTTGAACCCATAATAGTATCCCTCATCGATTGCATACAATTTATTTTTCTCGATTGGTGTTTCATCTATTGTTTTGATCACATTTCCTTCATAGACTTTGTGTTGCAGCACGAGTATGCGCTTCTTGGGAAAACATTCTGTCACACGCCAAAATCCCGTTTAGCTAGGCTTGTAGGCGGTATGTCCGGGAGAAATGGACCATTGCTCGTCGGGTAGTATAGTTGGTCTCGTCGCGGAGCTGGTGAGAGACAATACAAGATGATGTGTCGATGTCACGGGAAATATTATCCATGATTTGAGCGTTGCCTCTACCATCTATTCTTTTTTTCGTGTTTTGTACAATGTCTTGCGCAGTGGCGACGATAAAGCGTTTTAGTTCACCTATTCTCTCATGCACGATACGCTGAACAAAACCGCATGTAGAAGCATCGGAATCCGATTCCAGTTTGTTCACATTGGTAATAAAATGACGTGCACCATCGATGACACCCACAGCCATGCGTTTCTAAGGGATACCGTCTGATAAGATTCTGTCCACATACACCTTTGTAGCACAGTCGGTGTAATCTTCCGACTCACCCAACACGTGAGACGTTAATTTAAAATAAATGTCCTCCCCCAAACTTCACACTCTCTCTCGTGCTATGATCAAATATATACATGACAAAATGGAACAAATAATGCACGTCCTCCTCTATTTATTCGCTCGTGACGCATTCCACCGTAGTTTATGAACATGGATATTGTTGAGCAGCTTTCATCGCTCTTTATCCGAAATGTCACATTGCTTTTGGATGGATCTCGACAACAACGTGAGAGTAGAAACGGTCCTCTCATATCGAACAGTGTTCGGGAACTCGTGATGGGCCCGTCGGGTTGTGGAAAAACAAATGTTTTACTCTTGACGAGTGAAAACGGTCTCACGTTTTAACACATTATCTCTATACGACACGTGATCAATCGCACTATCATTTCCTTCACCGTGTCACAATGGGAATATGTAGTTTTGTTGTGTTTTCAAATCACGAGAAGGTAATACAGTCGTCCGAGGCCATCCCTTATAGTGTTTTTGTGTTTGATGATATTGCGACAGAAGATCAAGACTGTATCAAAGCCTATTTTGTAGCGGGTCGACATAGACATGACGATGTTTTACACTTGCGGCAAACCTATACAAAAATTCCGAAACAACTCATATGCGCTAACGCAACATGATCATTATATTTCTACAAAATAACAATCTTCATACGATTTATAAGGAGCATGTCGGCACTGATTTTCCCTCTTTTCACGCATTTAAGCTGATGTGGATGTGGTGGGATGTGTGGCACTCACATCCCTATGCTTTTCTTGTGATTGACAAATCACGTAGTAATATGCAAGATGGGCGCTATCGCATCGGATTTTATCGTCATTTAATTCCGAAGACTATTTAACATCATGTCAAGGACGTTGCATGAACAGAACATCATGAGAAAGATGAGAATACACTATACACATCGTAGAGTTGTGCGAAAGTGCGGACGTGGTGTGATTGGTCATGTGCTCAATAACGTCATTGACAGACTTCCTTTGAAGTACATATTCCAGGTGGTTATCATGGAGGGGAGGTTCTGGGGAGAGATGAAGCTAAGAATATGACGGAATATTGCGTAACATGGATTTTGGAGGAGGAGAGGGGGGTTTGCCAAAAAGAGTGAGGTGTTTTCATGAAAGGACAAAATATTTTTATCCCTACTGATGGTGTACTTATCTGAACGATGACGGAGAGAGATATCAGCGACGTCCATCCTCGACAACAGCTCAAGAGAGACTACACCGTGAGAGAGTGAAGAATGACCTTTCTAGAATTCCCCTCACCACCTCTGACGTCATTTTTTCCCTCCACACGACTCAGGAGTTCAATGTAGAAGGAGAGAAAAGGATGTGGATTTCAAGACAATGAAAGAAAAGCAATTAGAGAAAAAAAAATTTGTTTTGGTATTGTATACAATACTATTCTGAAATACATTATGGTTTCTTTGCTTTAAAATAATCATTAACGTATTGGAGTATTACAGCATCTTGTGGATTGATTGGATCATCTAAAGTTGTGTCGTCTCATTTTATAGCTTCCCCCCTCAATCAAAAACAATTCGTCCTGTATTGTTTAAGGCCTTGGTGCGCCAAAACAAAAGTCGCAGCATGTAGTAAAGATGTTTGATTCCACAACGCCTTGCGTGCTCACGGAAAAAAGTAGCCCAAGACAAATCATTCATTGTAAAAATGTAGCCAATATTCACGAACATACCTGTGTCGATAATCATCTCGAAGTTCAGTATTGTAAATTTCACATACGACATTACAGAATATCGATGAGGTCTACGCTCGCTTCATATAAATAGGATTGCTCGCGAAGTAGAGCATACTGCTGGAGGAGTGGTGTGATTTCATTCGCTGTTTTTGACATGCAAATGTCTTCAATAAGTCTTGTTAAAATCCCGATGATGCGGTTTTGTAGTCGTAGATTATAAAATCTTTCATTTACTGGAGATGTATGTACGTAGGGATACAGTCGATGACTAGGTATTCAAATTTTGACGTATGCTTGACATCGTCACACGAGAGCTGCGACATAGTGGGCATGTCGTATGATGATGTAACCAATGCTGGAGACATGGTTTACAGAAGCTGTGACCACAGTATCTTTTTCTGACTTGCACAGTCTCGCGAAGGCATATAGAACACTCCCTCATTATTTTTTCTGTAAAAAAAGCAGACGTTAGTCGTTTGTGGAGACATGAAGAAAAGAATCCAATAGTCGTCCACGTGTCATCATGCTTTGAATGCGTTCTCTTGTGCGAACGATAATCTGTTCACAGGTCGCATGAATGTGTTCTTGTGATCCTGTAATGAACGTGGCGGTTGCATGAATGTGTTCGATTACATCGTTTACCATATCAATTTAGTCAATGAGATCATAAGGCGCATTCTTGGATAAAATATCAAAAGAACTTTTATTTGGTGGATGTTATATCCCGAAAAAATTATTATGATATCGATTATGTCTTTATGATGGATCAGATTGAGTTCACTAGTCAAACAAGAAAAAAATCGATTATTAATAAAAGCGATTTGTTCATGAGTGCGCTCAGGATTCATATCATTCATATCATATCATTCGTACATTGAACTGGGCCGGTCGAATTTTCGCTTCCGCGGCAAGACGCGGCTGCACCACTTCATCAATACTCTTGTAAAATCTAAACTGTTCGTCGAAATTTTACTTTGAATATGCTTTTTATCTTTGTTAAATGCACAAAACTAATAATCTATAAAATTCGATGACTGATATTTAACTTCTTATATTGAAATAGTTTCTCTCTTTTACTTTTAATAACGTAACATCCATAATTTTTGAAGATAGACATATGCTGCTCGGACTTTTTTGTAGACCTCTTTGAGGCAAACAATATCGCCATTCATAGTTGTCACCTATCTCTAATCGTTTGGGAAGCGTAAGCGAAAAATTCCCGATTTTATCGCAATTCATTGTCGAAAACCATTTCTATTTTTCTTACCACATATTTTTAAAATAAAAGTTAACCTATGTTCATTCTGGATGTCTAAACTAACTCCTTGACACATTTCATCACGATCAGTTCAGTGGTTTAGTCATGATCAGGTAACAAACAGTCACACTTTTGAGTTGCGCAATTATATTATAGTATGGACAAGTATGGTTGACTCCATCAGCTAATTGCATTAATGGCAGAAAAAACAGAAAATAAAAATAAGTTAAAATTATCAATGTTTCAGATGTAATAACAATCAAAGTTATAATATTATATAGTATAGAAATTGTGTTAGATTAACAAATAATTTCATAATACACTTCATTGTCAAAAAAGTAGTTGCAAACTGCACAAGACTATGTGGGGGGCAATAAACTAAGTTACTCTGGAAACAATCAAGGGACCATCCCATCAATTCTGATCAAGGGTCCATGAGCAGTGGCAGATTTAATATTTATAAAAGAAATTATTTAATAAATATATACCATTATCCATTTATTATTCCAAAATTGTATACATTTGTGCAGTAAAAATTCGAGATCAATAAAACGAAAGTATTAATGACATTCTGGCCCAAGGAAAATCCGCCACTACCTGAAGGAAAACCGGAGAAAAGCTCGGGTCAGGATGGGATTATTACAAACTATATGAAATGCATTTTCAATAGTTTGTTTAAAAAATTAAATAACTAAATTTGTCCAGTTTATCTTCACATCTCTCATACTTAAATTATATGTTGGCATAATGAATCTGATCTATTTTTACAGGATAAGTAATACTAAAGAATGAGAACAGTTCTCTTAAAAAAAATTTCTTCTCGTATTAAACTGATGTTCTATAAGTAAAGAAATATAAAAATAGTTCTACATTAAAAAAACCTAGTTAAAACAAAAACATTTTCGAATCCTCACTCCGCAACAAATTCCTGGTTGCACCACTGTTGTGTTACATTAATATTAGTGGGTTGAGGCTTTACCTTACATTAATATTAAATGTACTTGAGACTTTGCAATTACTTCTATCGTATCTTAGGTAAAGTTAAAAATATATACTTCGTAACTAGTTTTAGTATTCATATTATAAGAACATGAGAAAAAGTGTAATGGATTTGCACCACTAGATTGTTAATAAACTTTTCTTTTTTTTTATTGGATAGCTAATTTGATATCTCACTTCATAGCATATCCTGTCATTGTCGGACATTAAAAATTAAATGGCAACTTTCATACAATAGAGATTGACAAAAAGTATTATAAATTTATTGTAAAAAATGCAATTCCATAAAATATTAATTATCTTGCCAAAACAATTGGTGAATAAGACAATTCATTATCAATGTTCCTTTGGTACCATGTAATCGAAATTATTGTTTCAGGTAGGTAGCAATGTTATGTTATATAAATAACACATGAAATACTTCATAAAATTTGTGTGACATTTGTTTAATTTCTGTTGTTTCTCTTCTGTGTTCTTTGTATACTACAACAATTCATAATCCCTTGAAAACTAACCAATGAAAGAGAACTATAGATGTAAAAGGGCAATAGATGAAAATGCATAACTGATTTTTATTACATTTAAATTATTCAGTGTGTTAATTCCATTTTATTAATTATCACAGGGAAAAAGTATACACATAAATCATAGACCAAGATATGAAAACAACAATATATATCAAACAAGCAAGTCTCAATGCGCTGAAGTTAAATCATTGAGTAACATAAATGAACTTGGAGCAAGCTGCCAAAATTTATATTACATATTTAAAAAAAACACAGATTTCCTTGTAACTGAAATGTACACAAAATAAAAACGCTGTTAAAATTTGTTTCTGATATGCAATCAAATATGAAACATGTACTGGATTTTAGGGAAGAGAGAGAATTAAGATTATAAACAATGATTACCCGTCCCATACTATTAAATGTTTCACATAAGAGATAAAATCTCCTTATTAAATCTGAGTTTCACACCACATTGCACTTCCAACCAACACAACTTGGGGCAGTTCCAGTATCTTCATCACAAACTTGTATTGAGTCACCAAGTTTCTCCCATAAACCAGGCATTTGTATAATCTGAGGAGAAAAGGATTAGATGCAATAACAATTATATTTTTAAAGATATTTCATAATCAAGGTCCCTGAATCCTCTAGATGTTTTGGAGTTCATAACAAATAAACCAAATATATGGAAGTAAAATACTTTGGAAACTAACAGTGAAACCAATAAAATATAAATCGTGTACAAGATACAATTTTACATAAAATACGAGTTCATGATGGGAGTATGAGCTTACCAAACTAGACCTAGGCCAATGATGTACATGGAGTGCGTGACCAACATCACTCACCATTTATCATAAAAATAGAATTTTGATTTAAAATCACTTTGAATTTGAGTTTACAAATTAGATGATAAATTGTTCCAACAATATTAGCCACTGGCCATCAGGTCAAGTTGTTTTTATATGCTATTAAACATCTAAAGAGGATGATGATAGAGTAATTGTGGTCAATGACAAAGAGCTACAAAGCATAATTTGATATATACTATACATTCAAGGGAGAAGAGGAAGGACTAATACATAGGCTTAACAAGCGTTCAAATTCATGATGCATCTAAGAAAAGAATGTATGAGCAATGTTTTCTATGTACAAATTTTGTTCACTACTTACATAAATTGAATTTGACTCCAATATTTTCCCAAAAACTGATTACATTAATGTTTTCATACAGCAAATGAGTCAAGAAAATAATAGTATTTCTATATTTTCGTTAATATGTGGGAGTGCAGCAACAATTACACTGATGTGTCGACCCATTATAATTTTTTGAAATTTTATAAATAAATTTGCTTTCTACTTTTGGTGATGGTGCTTCTCATCCCAGATATCAAACTTTGCAGAGGTGGACAAAATTGGGTATGAGGCAGATTTTCTCTGAGTAAGCACACCCATTTCTCCTGCTTTTGTTCCACTGCAATAGTCACTCATCATCAATCAATATTAGACATTTGGCAAAAATTTACAAATTTCAGAAACATTTTTTGTTAGAAAACCTTAAGATGTGTTTAGCAACCCAAAAATTGTGAGAGTACCACAAATCATCTCTTCTTTGTAACTTTCCATTTAGATACCCTTTTTTAGTCTGGATTAGTATAATTCTCTAGTACTCACTTTTGCGTTTGGAAACATAATCTGTTCATTTGTTTGATTGTTTAATTATGAGAAGTAAGGAAGAAGCAGTAATATTTTGATTCATCAGACCATGGCTTCCTACAATTTCCAGGCTGGATCTTGCAATATGCAGCAATGGTGTACCGTTGGCCAGCTTGGTTAAAAGCATTAACTTTATTTCAGCAAATGGATTGCTTACGCATTCATTTTTTTTAGCTTCCACGTTACTGATGACAAAATATATGAACGTGTTAGCAAAGTTGGCTCTTTGGCTGACCGGTCTACGAGACCAGTGTTGTCAAGCGTTAGGCTCCAACCCAGTAATTGTAGGAGGCCATGATCAGACACATTAATACTAGTAATGAACGAAAATCATTCAGGAAAATAACTGGTATACAAAACAATCCAACCATGCTAAATTAATGCTCTTCCCAACATTTTATACTGAGGAATAAGAAGCCTATGTGAACATGCAAAATTAAGAACATAAGAAATATCATTCACAAAGTATAAGAGAAAACTAGTTTCATAGTTCTTTATTAAAACTTAACAAAAGAAACAAAAAAGAGAGAGAGAGAGAGAGGGAGGGAGGGAGAGAGCATCTATCACTCAGCAAATATGCTGAAATTTACATTCACCTCTAACAAGAAATTACTCATTATCTTCATATATGGTTAAGTTGTGAAAGAAAAAACAAAAGTAATCTGTAACTTAATGCTCACTTAACAATTTTCACTCTAATACAATTTTTTTTTACCTTTTGTACGAGTTCCTCAAAGGCACACTGAACACCATCTCTTGTCTTAGCACTAGATTCAATAAAAAGAGTGGCATGTCTTCGAGCAAATTTCATACCTTCCTCCCTCGTAACTTCACGGTGGTCCTAAATAGATCCAAAACATTTATTAATTCATTAAAAAATTGGGACATATTTATCTCAAGAAGATTCTTTTAATGCTTATTGTTATTAAAAATTGGTGGTTCGAGAATAGGAATCCCTTAATAAATACTCCATTTGTGATGGGTTTTAAATTATGCCATACTCATGAGAAACCAGCTAGGATACATAAGGCCAAAAAAATCTACAAGGTTTGATAGGAATGCTAAACATAATAAATGTTTACATCTGTAGCATATTTAACAGCTTTAAATATGCATAAATAACTTAATGGTTTTATTCTTATTATGTTTGAAGTTACTTATTATCAATTTTTTGTTACTACAGTAGAAATTTCAAGATACTTATTTTATACATAAATAAAAATAATTACACACATAACATTATTTTTGTCTTCTGCATTTATCAGAATGGTACGAGATGATTAATGGTATGGTATGAACAAACAAATCATGAAATTTATGTGTCTGTGGCAGAACATTACTCAAAAAATAAAATTGTCCGGAAATTCTAAGCTGTGTCATCTCATGTACTCAGTAAGTCTAAAACACTTAACATTACAATAAAACACAGTTTACCTTATCTATTTTGTTTCCAACAACCATTTTAACTATATTTGGTTTTGTAGAATGAGTGTCTAACTCATTGAGCCACGTTTCCAGTTTATTAAATGTTTTAGCATTGCTGACATCATAAACCAAAATTGCACCTTGTGCATCACGGTAATAGCTAGGTGTGAGTGTCCTAAATCGTTCTTGTCCAGCTGTATCCTAAATTAAAAATTGCAATACGATCAACAACTTGTCTACAACTTACTAATATATCCTCATTAACAAGCACTTCCAGTCAATTGAAGCTTGGTTTTATTTTTTTTTATAAGTATTGCTACTACAAACCCATATAGCTAATTTAACTGTGTTTCCATCAACAGTTATTTTCTTTGTTCTGAAGTCAACGCCAATGGTTAGTTGTTGCTCCGGATTGAACATGTCTTCAGTGAAACGCAACAACAAGCTGCAACATACGAGATATTTGTTACAATTTCGCAGTCACAAATAAGCGAACTTCGACAATATTCACGATTGATAAAACAGCAAATAAACAGAAAATTATTCACAGCATTACCTCGATTTGCCAACATTACTCTCGCCTATTATCAGAATTTTCAACGTTGTCAATACTTCTTCATCCATTTCTATAATTTTTAATGCGTCGCTGAATCGGAGAAATTAAGCTACAAAACAAACTCAGTTCTGCACATTGTTTTCTTCTGGAATACGAAGTATGTTTTTGGCATTACCTATGACCACATGAAATGTCACTCGCCCTCATCACATTTGCAACACGAAGTTCAAACTCAATCTCACCAAAATTGCAATATAAAAGAACAGATAAATCTACGCTGTCTTGATTTTTTTCAAACACTACCATGAAACTGTGAATCCTAAACTCGCAAGAGTGGGGGTAATGGAAATTATGAATTCTGTCCCACTGTTCACACAGCTTTTTTTATAGCATCGGCAGCGACCAAGTCAGCACCAATTGCGTCATCAATACATCCGCGAAAAAAACACTCTCTTCCAAAGGCATTTTTGGATTAATCAAATACGTAAGCCAAATTAAACGTTTTTAGAATCAAACGCAATGAAAACAATTTATAAACCCATTGATTTTTTATAATACTTGCCGTGTTTAAGTAGTCCGTTTGCAAAATCAAACGAATAACCAAGTTTACTACTGAAGCAGGGACGGATTTTGGATCTGATTTTAGGAAGTCATCCAACGAAAATCAAAAAAGAAAACTTATGTAAAGTGCATCCCTGGACATAACAAATTTATAAGTGGAAACAGGGGCAGATACAGACTAATATTTTAGGGGGGAGGGGGTCATAACAAAAGAATGTAGTCTTGGCATAGTACGTTACAAAAAAAAAAAAACATTCCAACCTCAGAAAAAAAAATTGAAAATTCAAAAGTAAATTGTAAGTTTAGGTCATCTAAGTGTTAATTAATGTGCGGTTCGGTACAGTCACGCCCTACTTTTGAGATTATTTTACATTTTTTGAGGTACAGA
>NNCF01129384.1:440807-476689 GCA_002313205.1 Laupala kohalensis
GGGGGGGGGGGAATTCCTCTCAGGAAGAACTCTCATGTACAATCATAGGGCCGATTTTCTATCAGAAAAGGTTTTTCATAATATGTTTGTTTCCATGCTATTCTATTACTAGACGGTTTATCGTCCAATAAGGGTAAAATATGAGTACTTACTTAGTTCAATTATTAGATCTTGTGGCATTAGCATTAATGATTTTGTACTCACACGAAAATTCCGATCAAAATTCGTGCGAAAACATCTATGAAGATACGTAATTTAATAGTGCCTAATATGCTCAGCTCCTGAATAATATCTCTGTACCTATTTAAAACTATTTAAAAATAACACATTTTAACTGCCGTTTGAACGGAAACATAAGCTGCAATCTGTGGGCCATACCAAATTTTATCGTCTAATGACCGTCCAATACGTCATCAAAACGCCAGAATGTGATAGTTTTCACGAGAATTGATAATAACACTAGGCTTTAATTTCGGGGCGCAGTTGCTGGGTCATAGGTGAATAGGGATATCTAGTTGTCAAACAAATATCGGACAATTGGTGAGTTCTAATTTAATTTAATCTACGTCCAGGTTTGTAGGCGAGAGTATTTTAGTAGAGTGTTTAGTCTAGAGACTAATAGTGATTAGTCCAGAGACTAACAGTAATTTTCTAGTTTTATTAAAAAAATATTTTTTTAAATGTCCATACAAATAGATTAAATTAGTAGATCAATTAGTTGAAGTACTGATGGTAATGAAATACATTTTTTTTATTCTGATCTCGATTCCAGTTTTTTGCCTCGATACCAAATTTGTTTCCGTTTCATGAAAACTCAATGATTTTAGAATAATGGCCAATAGCAAATTGTCAAATGTGGCGAATGAATAAACTTANAAAAGTGGCGAATGAATAAATTTATCGTCTCCGCTTGATTACGGATTGGTAGAAGGAAGCCTAAGGAACAAAAGGGTGAAAATTCACATCTAGCGTTGCTATAGAACAACAATCAATGCGTAATTTTCATTACGCATTATATTACGCATTGTACGTTATATTGACACACGGATCAGTGCGCTGGGAGAGGTCAATAAGAACACGATCGGCGGTTGGACTACAGTAAGAAATTCTCGCCTTCCTTCCAACTGCTATCACCCGGTTAGATGAACGACACATGCACCACCCCAACTCTTCACTCAGAATAGGTTTAGTGTGTTAGATGAATTGTCCCAGTTTCCTCCCTTACCTACTCGTATCACCCCTCCCGTTCAGTACTCAAACCTGTTCACAAATCAAACACTGGTAAGCACAGCCGCCCAAAACCACGTAAAATAGTGCTACCCAAAGATGAAGCCAACACTTCTACGCAGAAATCAAACGTGCTCATATAAGCTGTTTCTCACGGTCGTCAGATGTCCTCTGTTTTGCGTACATTGCTTCCTATCCAGTTCTCAGTCTCCGGTTTCTTTAAGCCAAACGCTAGTTTGGCTGAAGTTATTCGAGAACGAAACTTCTACACTAAAAAAGCTCGCAGAGCGGGACACAATAATCATCATAGGTGGGCAGAACCATATTAGCTTGGGTGGTCATTTCAAAGCGTCTGAACACCTACAAAAACTAAAAATGGCCTCTCAGCACACAAACATAGTACTCTCTAGCCTGCCTCCATGCTTCAACGTTCCACAAATAAACCACGAAGTTAACCCGGCAAACATCTCCCTAAAACATCACCTCGCAGACACAAAAATTACATTGTTTTATTTGCAACCACACCTGACTGCCAAGGACTTTTCCCAGCACAGTTTACATCTAAAACCGTCTGGGAAACATCACTTCGGTTCTCTCCTAGCTTCACATCTAACCTCACATCATTCACCTGCCCCCTTACCCACTCCTACACCTCCTCCTGCTCCTATCTCATCACCACTTCCTCCTATCTCCATACTCATTTCTTCTCCTGTCCCCTTTATTTCACCTACTGCTTCCTCATCTCCCACGTCATCATCTATTCCTCCATCCACATCTCCTTCCGCCCCCGTACACAGTTACAACTTGCGCTCTGGAGTTCGATGTGGTACTCGAAGGTGACAATCGCGTTCGGGTGCAGTCTGCGAGCTTGATCCGGAACTAGAAGCTGTACCAATTTCAAATTCCTCTCCATAATCTAACGTCGATTCCATTTCTCGTGAATCACAAACTCTTTGCAAAAATAAAATAATTATATTTCATCATAATGTCCAATCCCTTTGAAACAAATTGACAGACAGTGAAATTCTGGTACACGAAAATCCATTCGATTTGCTATGCCTCACAGAACATTGGCTTTCAACTAACAAGATCAATGATACTACTATTTCTAATTATTATTTAGCAAGATCTTACGGTCGGGAAAATTTTAAAGGAAAAATCCCCACGGAGGTACGTGTATCTACGTTCATAATGATATTTTATCATCTCCACTGCCAGGCTACGAGAACTTCTAAGTAGACAGTGTGTTCGAAATTCTGCAGTTAATCTGACCGACACCGGTATTATTGTTTTGTATATTTATAGACCTCTTCAAGCAGATCTTCACATATTTTTTCGGAACTTCGAAATTGTTTTAAAACATATCACACATAAACCTACTAAATCTATCGTTGTATGTGGTGATCTTAACATCGATTTCCTGAGTACATCCGACTCTGCACATTCACCAATTAATCGATTCAAGAATCTTCTCGACTCCTTCAACCTTATTACTACGATAAACGACCCCACTCGCCTCTCCGGTTCATCTCAAACATTGCTAGATCTCTGAAGAGTTTGTCGCCGGATACAGCGATCACCTTGCTGACTATGAAAGATAAACTAAAACCACTTAAAATCCTTTATAAGTTTTCAAGAGAGTTAAATGACACATATTAACCCATATTTATAAATTATTTGAGTGAAGAAACATGGAAAGATGTTTACTATTGCCAAAACACCGACGACAAATTCAATGTATTTATCACAATATTATCTAAAACATTACAACTCTAGCTTTCCCATAAAACGCAAGGTAAATAACACAAAGAAATACAATAGATGAATCATTTAAGGGATAAGAATTTCTCCAAAAAAACAAACGCCATTTATATTATCTTTCAAAACGCTATAACCAACCACCCGAATTCCATAATTATTTTCGTAAATATAAGACTATTCTTCGATATGCAGTAAATGCAGCTAAAGTTATGGAAAACGACAGGCAGGTATTTCGGACAATGGAATATTTTTAAAAATTACACGTCAACTTCTGAAAATCGCGAAGAAAATATTTATTTACTAATCGATGGCCAAATCACATCAAATCATCAGGACAACGCAAATTTGTTTAATTCCTACTTCTCAGAAGCAGGTAAAACAACGAACTCAATATATTCAAATCAATGACCTCCAATTATATCCAACAAATTGTATGTTCACTTCTGAAACCAACGCAAAATTCATGATGAAGTCATGAGAATCATCAGTTCATTAAACAACAAATTTTCAACAGGCATAGATGATATACCCAAGTTTATTGTTAAATTTTCGTCCCACGCTATATTAAATCCACTCATAAATATTTTTAATAGTTCTTTATCGGAAGGGGTGTTTCCCAATATATTTAAGAGAGCTAAAGTGAAACCTTTACACAAGAAAGGAAACAAACTTAATGTTGGAAATTACCGACCAATGTCTCTACTACCCACTTTCTCAAAAATCCTAGAAAAATTGTTCTATAAATTTCTAGATTTTTTATCAAAATATAACGTTCCCTCCTACGATTTAGGAATCCTTTTCCACTACAAGCGCCATATTTTCTTAAACGATGTTACCACTCCTCATGACCATGGAGAAAATCAGGGTGTTTTTCTTGATTTATCCAAAGCATTCGATGTCATCGATCACGAAATTCTCCTCTCCAAATTGCATTCTTCAGGTATTCGTGGACTTCCACATCAATGGCTAACTTCTTATTTAAAAGATACATATCAATTGGTAGAAATATCCTATACTAAAAATAAAATACTTCAGCGTTGTCTTTCAGAAACAAAGTCATTTACTTGCGGAGTACCTCAAGTTTCAATTCTCGGTCCTATACACATTTTTATTGTATGTAAACGACATGTCATCATCCACATCAGATTTAAAAATGGTTCTTTTTGCTGATGACAATAATTTACTATGTAAACATGCCAAAGCTCAAAACGTTTTGTCTGACCCTTCTACTTGGTTCCATGCAAATCGCCTCATTGTAAACACTGACAAAACAGTGTCTATGTCATTTCACAATAGTATCACAAAATCTTTACCCCAGGTTTCTCTTTCTTTAAACGGAACACAATTAAAAACTGTTACGAATACAAAATTCTTAGGTCTCCATATTCAAGACAACCTCAAATGGAATTGTCACTTTGACAATCTTAATTCCCAATTAAGCAATTTGTGTTACGCATTCCGAATCTTATTTAACGTAGTTAGTCCACGTACTTCCCGTTGCGTATATTTTGCAAACGTTTATTCTCATTTACGTTACGGCATTACCTTCTGGGACAATTCCCATCAGATTATTCAAACTTTCAGAATTCAGAAGAGGATAGTTCGGATAATATGTAAATCTCATCTCCGAAACTCTTGTAAGCCTTTATTTAAGGAATTAAATATCTTAACACTTCCCTGCATTTATATTTATGAAACGGTCTTGTTTGTTAAGACCGAAATACTGAAGTGCCACGCTTTCTTCATACGAAAGAGTCTCGTTCACGAACATGATTCATGGCCTTGGAGTGTCAACCACTCTTTGCCTAAAAGGACCATATCATTCGGGAATCGTTCTATATAATTCCCTGTTCAAAAATATAAAAGATATTATGAAATTGAATCTTTTCATAAGTCCCTAGCTTAGGGTTATCAAGCCTTAAAATACATTAGAATTATTATTCCTTTAACATAATTATTTCTAATATCTCGAATNCAAGCCTTAAAATACATTAGAATTATTATTCCTTTAACATAATTATTTCTAATATCTCGAATCAAAACATGGATCATTAATAATTTTCGTTGCTTGTGCCTAAACAAAAGTCTCTTTTATGTGATTGTACTTTTACCCAGTGGCACAAGATTGAAACCAACGCTAGAATTCACCACTTAAATGTTGCATACAACTCATACCTCAAAATGGCACCAACATGGGATATCAGTCGAAGCAAGAGTGGCGATCAAATTCCCCGACCAGTGGTATGAGGAAATAAATGAACGGCAGCATTCACACGAGATTTATTGATGACTGCTCAATCACGTCACGTTAGTCCCTCTAACTGCGTTGCTCAATTACCAACTTACAATGTCTCACCTCTCGATTGTCTCAGCAGTCTTATATGTCTCGCCAATGTTCATTGCCCGACTCATCTCTTTAGAGACAGCGTCTAATGGGTACATAGTTCACCGAGAATCGTGCACACGTTAATTAACTTATGTTTTCGAATCGTAACTCTCAATAACGTATCAGCGCTCACAAAGCAATAATCTCCCACGAACACTTAGAAAGACGAATCAGCAACAATGATCACTAATATCCGAATTGATGCTCACGTGAATCTAAATCTTGAAACGACTGTTCGAGAAAAATATAAGATGACTGCTCAAGGTAAGTCTGAATTCTCTCTGATTTCTAAGCTCTATACACGCGAACTTTCATATTGCTTCGCTTACCCTTTTTTCCTTCTAAACGACTAGCCACTCCTTGAACATACTTCATCGTTTCTTTGCCAATCAATGTTTGTTGTAAAGCCTTACGTCATTCCACAATATCTGTTCTAATTGGTCCGTGATCTTTTCGCCACACATTCTTTTAACCAACCACGTTCCTAGTTCCCCATCATGTGATGTCTCTATCACAAAGACACTCGCCCCTAGCACCATTGAGATCTGTTTAATGTTTTCCTCTGCCCTCATCCTCGTCTAAGCGTCACGAGGGCGAAGGCTTCTGTTCATTTTTAAATTTATTTAGACCTTAACAATCACCTTGTCTGTGTAGCTGACGCAACATAAGCCCCTCTTAGTACATTCTCACTTAATATACACAAACATTTACACACAGCGCTATTTCGCTGCTCCTCACGGGTTGGCCCGCCGCAAGGACGCGTGCACAGCATTTTCTATCTAGTCATTTAAGTAATTTCTAACCACTGTCTTTCTTCTTTTTTGCAAGTTATTTTTTAAAATGTGTTTTGTCTCATTTCTAGGTGCTTATTATTCAACCCTCTATTGCATCTTTAATTTATCCTATTTTATTAACATATTTCTGGAACAATAAGTATTTACCCTAATTTTCCTAACAATGACCAGTTCTTTCATATAATTATCGACCATAATACTTTATATGCCACCCTCTTTCCTGTCTATATATCCCACAATCTCAGAGGGCATGTCCTGGCGTTTCATCATCATTACAAATACATTTCTTTTTTCCACCTTCCTTATTCTGTGCAAATATACTGCAAAGTCGCCATTCCCCGTTATGAATTGTATCAACCACTTCGATGTATTAAACCACTTCCTCTTTTTAGTTGCGAAAGTTACATTCCTTATGCACTTGTATGTATTTCGACCTGTGAGACCTATCCCACCGTATTCAGAGCCATCCCTCTACCAACTCTTTAGTTAATTTCTTCTGAGACCTCTTATCTTCTGCTTTCATTATCTCTCGCTTTCACAATTTCTCTCTGACTTTTAATAAGTTGTCGATATTTCACCTTTTGAACATGATTATCTATCGGCAGTATCCTAACACGTTTACGGCCTCAGTCGACCCGGTCTTGTAGCTGCTTGTCATCAACAGAAGACAATGTCTTTGTTGATGACAATTGAGCGCATTTTCCTTTCAAAATGAGCGTTCAGTGTCCCCAGACCGTACATTCATGTCATAATTTGTTTTAAGATTACATTCTGTAAATACTTTGGTAACGCCTGCTTTTTCAATGTTGTTACAATTAGTTCCCATCGCGTATTATCAAAGACGCCCTTCATATCCATAAACACCACTGCACAATACAAGTGCAAGTGGTTTCACATCTTGCACTTGTAAGAGCGCCAACTTTAATGCATCAACTTTTGCATCTATTTTCCATCATTCACTCTTTCTAATTTTCTATCTCCTGCAAAATATTTTGCCCCTGTCTTCACTTTTGTCCAACCAATTCTGCGGTAACGTTGAATATCCTTTTACTTTTGTTCCTGTCTTCCGTCTTCTTGAGGTACAATTTTTAACTCAATTGCGCGATGACCACAATGCGTTCGTTCCCGCACATCCCAACGTTGTATATTTATATTCCTGTGTTTCATTACATCTATCACTGACTCACCTCTGTCTCCAAAGGTATTTTCCCCGTATTTATTCAATGCTATTAATTTATTTTCCATTATAAATTTCTCTAATGGCTTGCCTCGTTTAGTCGTCAATTTATCGCCCAACAATCTAGTTCGCGCATTCGAATCCCAGCATAGTAAAATCTCGTATTCCCTAAATTCCTTAATATTTTTTTAATTGCCTGAGAACTTTGGTTAAATTCTTATTATACTGACAATAACTATTGATTAAAATGAACAGAATATTCATGTTCCTGAATAATATTACTTGCCGTTAAGGCTAAATGTACCGAAAACGGCCAACAAGTTGCACTTCAAAATAATCAAAATTTGCTGCTCAAAAATCTGCGGAACGACTGATCCTTTTTCATTCTTTAAAAGCAATTGTAATTAATTTTGTTTTTAACAGAATTTGAAACAATTTTATCTGCAACTCCGAATCAACCAAGAAAATAGAATCTCTAAACCCACCATAAATAATTTTTCTAAAAAAGTGGGCTTATAGCGCCCTAGAGGTGAGTATGCAAGTTCTTTAAGTGATAGACCCAGATCTTAAGAATTGTGGTCGGCAAACGAGAATTTGAGAAAACGGTGGCACGTACGTTCGCATGCTAAATGTCGCTGTTGTTTATCACTGCTCCCAGAGACCTCGCCGACCTCCATCACTCCTCAATCGAAGGCTGCAGGTCAGCCCATTATTGTCTTTTTCGCTGCCCCTCATAAAACTTCAGTGCACGTCTGTAAATGTTCTTAAAACTTTTGAACCACTAATCCGATTTACGTGATTCTTTTTTTAAATTCATAGATATGTTTACAGGAATTGTTTGAGTATATATGTAACTGTAGGAACCAGAAATAACAGGGAATGGCGATATTACTGAATCAAGAGAAAAAGATTCATCTTCAGAGAGATATTTTTGCATACTGCTTAAACTGTTAGAGATAGATGATAGCAATGAATGGCAATAAAGTTCGTCTCCAAGAGTTCTACAAAAAGTCCGCGACAACACATGTTTCTCTACAAAGGTTAATTTCAATTATAAAAAAGTTTAAAAAATAGACGTTAAAATTTTTCAACTTTAGAGTAATTGCAAAAGGTAAAAATATCTTCATCGAATTAAATGCGTTCTTTGATTTGTGCATTTAAGAAAGAAGAAAACTGTCTTAAAATCGTAACATTTGGACGAATATTATGTTTATAAATTTATTTATTTTATTGGTCGTGTGTCCATCCGCAGACATTCCACGACTTCATACCTTCCTAAGTCTATATGTACAATATATCTAATACTCTTAAACGAGCAATTGACGTATATATGTGGCTGAATATCTCGGAAACGGCTCTAAGAATTATTACCAAAATTGATATGTAGGGGGATGTTTACCCCAGGAATCCTATGTGCTAGATACCGATTTGGTGAAAATCCGCGTTTTCCGGAAATTCGAATACCAAAAGTATATATGTAAAGTATGTATAGTGGCCACTGGCGGCAGCACTGCAGCATTCGACGAACAAAAACAATGGGCAGCGTGCACATTTGAGAGCTTCACATGCCCCTACTCCATGCACCACTGATCTTGGCGTATTTGAATTAGTCAGCAAATTATAAACGAATAGCAAGTCAGCGAATCACTGAAGTAAATACACAACAAAGAAATCAGCATTTGGAAAATGTACGACTGCGTGCAATCGAAACACGAAGCCAAGAAAGTGATGAACGAAGGCAACAATGCTTAGAAGAAAGGAGACGTTTTTATCTAGGCGTGAGAGAGCTTTATTAGCAAACATATTACCTACTTGTAAATTAGCCGTAGATTCTAATGTTCCTTATAGTAGCTTAGTTAATTTTAACACGTGTGTAATACTTGCTTTGTTAATAATGCAAATAATGAAGTTCAATACGTGAGTTCGGTGGTCTACAGGTGACGTGCATGCTTCACAATCGATGTTCGAATCCCCAGGGGCTATGAAATTTGTCGATATGATAAGTCTATTAATACATCCATCCTCTTTCTAACACTTTTACTATTAATAAATAGCTGCTGAATAACTGAAAAGCGAATAAAACTGCTAAGTTTGCCTTTTAACTGACCACCCTCTGCACCCTGGAAAGAGCCAACCACGACATATTTTTGTTAAGAATCCGAAAACTCAGATTCGCCACCAACAGCATACCAATTTAATTAAACCGGCGTTTTTCGAGACATCTGACTTAAAATGTGTTCTTTAATGGAACAAATCTTTTTAATACATACAATAAAAATGTTAAACACACGAGGAAATCATAATCAGGAAGATCATGTTGTTAAAAATAAATGAAATCTGCGGTGAATGGAACTCGGACCTCACACACACATATTCGAGTCGTTGAGACGATTGAAGACAAATGGTCATTTTCTATATACTCTACCAACTAAACAAATTCTAAACTGCACTGTTACCAAATTAGTAAAATAGTTACGTATGGAATTATCATTCGGTTTATTCATGTTTACACAGCAGTGCAACTAAGCAAACAATGGGTTGGATCCCTTTATGAAAAATATTTTTTAAATTCATTTTGTCGAGATCATGATGTGCGTTGTTATACATCGGTACTATATTAAAAGTATTTTTTACGATTGATTGAAAGTCAATGACCATTTTGTAAGTCATCCGAGCGATGGTCGGTCACCCAGATATTTAATTTTTAAGAGCTATCTTTATCTGTTTAATTCAATTCATATATTTTTTAAATATCCTGTATCTAGTCTCCGTTCTTATCATGTCATGTCCAAATTTGATTATTGTCTTGTCTGCATTTTATTCAGGTATCTCGTCCTTACCGGCCCACATAACGGACAATTACAGAATATATGTTAGAACAATTTAGACTTGTCATTTTCGATTTTGTAAAGTGTAAAGAGGAGTTAGGGTTTAACAACACAAACACATCTGTGAAAATACGGCGGGTTTCTCGTAGTTTGATATAACATTTAGGATTTACATGATGACACTCGACGTAAGGAAATTCGGCTTTTTCTGGAAGTGCGGAGATGACAGGATTCTCTTCGCCGCGTTTTCATTGGCTGATGTTGTTCGTAAACACAATCTTAGCCGTTACAAGAATCAATAAAATAAAAAGTCAACGTAAAAAATAAATAAATATCCTTATACAGGTAGTTAAAAATTGTTTTTATTAACACCCCCACACCTGGGGGGTAATCCACACCACAGTGAAGTCTTTCATTCGGTAAATTGTATTCAGTAACTCCATGTACCTCTCCGTTTACATCTCCTCACTTCTTCTTGCTCATTTGTGGCACGCCCTTCTGTTACGAACCAAAACGTTCGTAAAATGCTCATCCATATGATTCTCATTCATCACAAACTGTAAATCATTGGTGTTATTTGAGAAGCTTATTATTTACTCCATGTGCATGATTACTCTGTGAATATATAAGTATTCATTGAATATAGACATTCTCTCGAAACTATAATCTCTTTGTCAACTGCAAGTTCCATGGTACTGAATTAGTGAACACGCTCCATGTGTACGTTCCGTGAGCCGGCTATATAAAGAGCCGCGTTCAAGCCACTCTCTCTCTGCAGTCTTACTTCAGGGGTCACCACGTGATGACACTCTGGGGACACGTCGCCGTGTCGTGTGACACGAAGTCACTCATCTACTCGTAGCAACTCTTCGAATCATTGAACATACTAATGTTGTATCTGTGGTACGAGACATTTTTTGGAACATGACATACATGGCATAGCACTCTCAGCATTGAACATACTTCTTCACGAACATTTTCTAGTTTCAGTTATTGCTTCCACGCTACAAGGCTGACACGAGGAAGACTACTGCACAGAAGACCAAGGCAATGCGGCCATGGCAGCGGAGGAAGGCTACCAATAAAAAGCACTTCAACTTACTAAGTATTTATTCTCGTAATAACGAGACCTGCATTTAGACTCAAGAATCACTTGATCTAATGCACCTCAAAATCCTGCACAATTCTATGGTTGTTATAACCGCCATCAATGTTTAAGCAGGTACTATCGTAAATAAACTTTAAGGATGTTACGGGGGGATTGCACTCAAAAACTTGAGTCCAGCAAGGGTCCATTGTAACTCCGTAGAAGCCATTATTCTCGGAGTATTGGTTGCACACAACCAATTTAAACTTTGCAATTCAGGAGAAAATTTATGTAATTCTGCTTCTGTAATTTAAGGAAACTAAATGTATACTTTGTTAAAATGTAATAAATGTGTATTTGTGAATCTGAGACGTGTTGTACAAGAATCTCGTCTCATATCTTATCTCTTTAGCTCGTTGAAACATACGAGTCCCCACATATCCTCTCCTATGTGTACGGCGAATGGCTATTCGTTCGTAACACCTTTAATTATTATTGTTTACATCTTCGAGAACGTTTCAACCTATTACGTTCAAATGAAATCAAATCGTTTTCTTTCACCATGTTTACGCAATAGAAGTAACTAAACTGGTCGTCATAAATTAACAATAATGTAATATACTCAACAAATATTTTCTTTTGTATCCAGTTGCTGATGAAATGTGAATTTGAAACATACATGATAAGAAATCAATCATACTATTCTTTGCAAACAAATTTTTAAACTTCTTTCTCCCTCAGAAACCGAATATTTGCTATGAATTTTGCAATATTATTATTTGACAGAAAACAGTACATATCCGCAGTAATTGTATGCGGTACTAGCCGTCTCCTTCCAGCTTCCCATGGAACATTGTTTTGTGTTACGGACAGTATTCGAATATAGAAAAAGGGAGGGGGAAGATTTTTTTCCAGATTTTAATACAGAACCTTATAAAAATGTCCACAAAGTGTCATTAAATTCAGAAGGGAGGCATTAAAAATAATCTTAGTTTTAGTACTTTTGTTTTTAATTCTAATTATAAACATTACCTATTATAAATTTTTTTCTTATAATAAAGATTTCTAGTGACCCGTTTCTAGGTAAGTGGATTAGCAATGTTTGCGTGCAAAAGCTTAGACTCAATTAGTTCCCGATATATAGTGTAAAATTGTAAAAAAAATAATCAAATTTCACCCAAACTTACTTTTCTTAAAATAAAATTTTAAAAAATCCTTTCTTATTCGATGCTTCCTCTACAAAAGTTACCTAGAAAATAAATATGTTTCCTTACAACAAATATTTATCTTCACCTCTCCCCCAGAAACTAAAGTATTATGTTTGTTAAGAATTTCACAATATTAATTCTGACCGAACAGATCTCGACGCTACTCTCCCTAAAATTGGAAGGTAGCTACCCCTCAATGCGGCGGTAGAAATCGACTTCAAATTTTGTTTCAATATATTCGTCATTTCATACTTTACCACTTAATATTTTAAATACATTATAAATCATTCTTTTGTTTATTAGTGCACTCTTCTGCCTCATATAATCATGGGTCTCTCGGAGACACATGTAGTATAATTTCAAAGAACATGTTCAGGAGTTACATTCCCTCGCGACAAACACGTTTTCATATAGTTCTTTATCCTATGTAGATAGTACGCATTCGTAGAAGTCTATATTTTAGCGGAAATAATTAATAGGGCAGTGGATAATACTACCAACAAATTAATAACATACTGTGAATAAATGAAATTAATGACGGGCATGGTTCGTGCCCATTTATTAAAAGAAAACACATTTGGCATTAAAATACGCGCAGCATCAAAATAAAACTGGCTTTTAATAAAGTACACTACTACATCACTAAAACTTTCATCACTAATTATACATGCTCACACATTCCCCTTATTAATCCCCCAAAATTCACACGCTTTATGTTACAAGGTTTTTCACAGTGATGTGGGTTCAATGACAAGTACCCAACACATCATTTTCATCCTATAGTTACGTTAAACATTAATTATTAAGTAAAGAAAGCTAAATTGGTTCATTGTTGAATAAGGAGACATTACTATCTTTCCTTTAAAGGTCGACGTAATGAAGCACACGCTTATTTTCGTCCAAGAACGCACTGCTGCATCTAACTAACAAGTGGACGCCACCAGCTATGTGGAGTTATCTTAATTGTGTCAAAATGTTTCGTCGCGTCATGCGGTAGTCGGGTTTGATGACCTCTGAGTTACCTGTTGTTGCTGCCCATGCTTTGCCTTCCAGTTGAATGGAACCAGTCGCCTCTCGTACCCCATTCACGTATGCCATTAGTCACCTCGCTGAAGTCCCTTGGCCTAATTACTGTTCATGGCCGTAACTTCCGATTTTCCAGCTTCCGAATCGCGAACCGAACTCGCCGCGAGATGCTTTACCAAAACGTTATTAATTGTTGAATATTATAACTCGCTAGTCATCTGACGCAAAGCTAAATAGCTCGTTATTTAATGTCAAAATCGCAAAATCTAAAGTTAACAGATTCCGAACAATGAACTTCAATCACTAAATACATGATTGAAAGAAGATTGCACTCGTAAATAATTAAAAACCTAAGTATTAGCTCATTTAGATGTAAGATCTGGCACTCTAAGTAAATACATCTCTGAGTGGCAATCTCCAACTAAGTAAGTAACTATCTGAACTCTCAGTCAGTAGTGAAGAAAGATCTGTGAATGAATCTGAATGATATCTGAAAGAATTAAATACTCTCCGAATCTGAATCTTGCGCTTCCGCGCACCTAAATTTATGACTATTTTCCCAGATTTTCGAAAAGATGTTTACGCCTATCTCCATTCCACGTGATATCGTGAGCCCATAATTTTGTTCTGCGTACTCCACGTGGAGTCACTTCGATTGGCTGAAAGTTAGTGACATACGTTGCGTTCGCGACGAATCAGTCTTGTTTAACAACGTTTGTTACTTTCCGTAGACGCCACGGCGAGACCAAGTGGACCCCCTCCCCTCGAGTCGTCTATTGTCCCCGGTTCTCACGCGGCATCTTCTATTGTCGAGTGACAGTTGGCCGTCCGCTAAAAGAACTCCTAGTTCTACGAATTCGAACTTGCACTCATGTTCCTAGTGACTCTCGACTTCTTTTGAAAAACGTACTGCGTCGTCCGAAGCTTCTCACCCCCTGGATGTATGTCGCACCGCCTCGCTTTGATCCAATGGGGCCTTATAATGGCTTATTTCCCATTATATTTGTCACGTCTGTCCTTTGGCTCGGCGCGGGCGTCTAACCGTCTCTCTTGAAGTTCGACGCGTCTACACCCACGCCTTTGTCAAATCTTTACAAAGCGGTCTCTGGTTAATTTTGACTGTTCCCAATTATATTTGTTATTTGCGGGTTCCTTGCGGACTACTGCGTGTAACTATCTCCTTGGAAATAAATTTTTGTTATTCCCAGTCTTTTGAAAAATGTTGGCCTTTCACTTTTCAAAGGCGGCGACCGCGCTCTTTGTCGGCGTGTAGCGCGTGAGTTTCTAACGCCCCTCCACACACTCTATTCTCAACGGCCTGTTTTTTAAATGTTTCTCGACTTTCTAACTTCATACTTTTAATTTAAATGAACGAAATTAATTTTTCGTGACAATATCTCCATTCGCAATACGAAATATATCCACAAGGCAAGAGATGGCTGGACGAAGAAACGCGAGAATCACGTATTTCGACGCTCGGTGCTGACCTACACCGACCCTGCCACTCAGATCGACCGACTGACTTCCATCCGCCACTCGCCCCCACTCTGCCCATCACAATAAAAGACGGGAGCGGCGGACTGACTCTCTGCCTATTAGCAGTGCCCGCACCTGAATTCACCGTGTACCAATTTTCGTTTTACGAAGCTATTTCTTGACAAATGGATACTCCTATATAAGTATTTAGTTACTTTTTATACCCATATAAAATATAAGAGGACTTTTTCAAAACACTTTTAATTTGAAGAGATACATTTACACAATGTGGCAAGATGTAAACAAATTACCAATTGTTTCAAATTCTGCATATTCATTAAGAACAAATCCGTTTTCAGAATTAAAATATATGAATCACTTATCGAGATATATCAACAATGAATTTAAATCCGTAAATTTCTATTGATTTTGATTCACACAAGACTAAAGTGTAAGTACTCTAATGACCTTGATACTGGCGAGTCCTAAAACCCCATTAAAATAGACTAACGGGACATATAACCATAAATATTGATTCTAATACATCTGCTTCAGTCTCACGTATTATTATTGCACTGCATTGTTGTTCAGCAAAACAACACAGAAAGACAAAAACAAATGGATAATCTTTACATGTAGGTTGTATATTTCTTGGAAACATCCTATACCCACGTTCCCCTGCATCTCCGATCTCTATTGATGCTGTCTTTCCTCTTTGTAAATTCTGTTGCATTACTCTAATCATATTATATACTCTGAAATAATATCTGTACTGCCTTGTATTCAGTACATTCTCTAGTTAAAGTTGAGAACACTGGTTCCCCTTCCGTTGTATTTAACACATATTCCCACTTCTGCATCGTGTGTAAGCGGTAAAACGATAATCTACTTCACCAAAATGACCACAACCTGCTCCCTGCAAATTTTAGCAAGATTCCCGAAGCAATGACACAGTATAAGAGTTAAGGAAAACAACCCCATTACGATGTAATCGTAATGCGTTTGTTTTCCTTAACTCTTACACTCTTCATATATAGGTATTGTCTCCCTTAAATAATAATGCCTTGAAAAGTTTGATGATCCATCTCAACAATCCAATTCTCTAACATCCGTGCGCGTAATCTTTCCAATATAATAAAGTATATGCACACCCACACATTATACATGTAACGTCATAAGAAGCTAAAATGTTCGTTAGCAAACGGAAAGGTCCCGAGACCGTTGCCATGGGGGCGGTAGGAAGGGATGACGACGAATGATGACCGCGAGCGTTGGTGCTTTTTTGTGTGAAATAATAGTAAAAATTCTAGTGAAGGGAAGAGTGGCGACGCACTACGAGTTATTTTTGACCAGGAGTAGGAGGCAGAAAAATTGTTAACGTAAGTCGTTAGATTCAAACTACAAATCTAAACAAAAGTCGTTAGAATCAACGGAAAATAACAAAATATATTTTGAAAGGGACAAGGTCGACATCGGGAATATATTTGGATTTTAATGCGCGACGGCCTGTACGACACATAGCGTGGGTGCGGAGAAAGGCAGAAGCGCTTTACAAATTTAAAAGGATCACAAAAGATAGCAACTTGCAAAGCGAGGGTGTGAGGCGGCTCGATAGGGTCAATAGGGTGACGTACACCACGAGGCAGCAACCGTTTGGCGTGGGCCGCAGAACGGTTGGCACAGAGGCATTGAACACGAAGGTATGACAGTTGTGAGTTAGATACTTTCCAAATTTAGCTTCTACTATTCTTAAAAAGACGTTCGGATAAAATTACAGAGAGGACGGTTGGAAGGGACGATGTCATTGCAGTAAGGAAACTTCCCAGGAAGGAACGTTCTGAGTGTCTAGGAACCTGCACTCGTTGATCTAAATTCAACCAACTCCGCGGGGAGTGACAATTTAACGTTATAGGCGAAACATGGCCACATGATTTTTAAAAGTGTAATCACGCGAGTGAGCTTCTCAGGGACAGAGTGGGTAACGAAGTGATAATACACAACGCAGAGACGTTCCAACGTCATTCTAATAGCATTCGGAGACCAGCATTCTAATATTATTCGGAGATAATTTCTATTATTGATTATTCGACTCTGAGATTCTACAAGAGATTTGAGACTATTCACTTCGAGAATTTTTTGATCTCTTGATCTCGAATTTTGGAAACGATATGTTTCAGTTTTAACTTGATCTACTAAATCATGAAGAGTTTCCGTAGTTTTAACTTCGTAATTTATCCGGTAACTAGTCAGAGATAAAACGTTGTTTTGCAATAAGTGGCGATCGTAAGAACTATTCAATCGCGCTGCGTTAAGTTGAGTGAAGTCGCACGTCAACAGAACTGTATTATGATGGTGAACGCTACTATTCCGAGAACGAGGGTCTTCAGGCCGGCTCTGCAACTTCCAAGATACGCTAGGTTGGTAAGCTGAATGGGCTACTGGTGGCGACGTGGACGGACGAACCGTACGAGCCGATGCTGGTCAATGGCATGTCAATCTTCACCCATTCCTTAGACTAATCTGATCATCAATTAAAAGGTAAACCAGAGACCACGGGTTGCATCCAGTACAGTTAATTAAGAAGCGACAAGAAGACATAGTGCAACGAACCAACTAGTAATGGCCCACGCTCAGAATTTTTGTAATTGTTTAACTAATGAGGGCTGAAAGAATGAGCATTTATGATGGCTATCTTAATTAAATTAATGTTTGTTTGTTCTAATCAACTGGTAACAATTAATATCTGGTAGTCTCTTTAAAGGAAATTTTATGTCAATTTTCTTTGTTATTTCGTGTGACTTTTTGGGGGACTGAGCATGCTAATTTTAAGTATAATTGTAATTATGTGAATAAACAATTGTCAAGTTGTTTTAATATGCGTTTTCCTTTTGGGATAAGAAACCCTGTGTGTTGCTTCCACTTACATAAATAACCCGAACCTACTTAATGAAATTATTTGAACGAGCTAGCCAGGTTATTTTTTTAGGTAAATGTTGGCTACTACCCTATTTTATTTTATTATTCGTCCCCCCATTCGATCTTTTATTGCTCGGGCCGCCCCGGCCGACGTCGTGCCGGACGCACGCAAGTGAAACAAGCGAAAGAGGAGCCCCTCCTTTCCCACCAGGCGGCCGGCGCAGCAACTCGCCGCGCATGGCCACCGCCACCGCCACCATCAAGCTGTTGGGAAAACCGCCACCGCCGCCTCCAGGGCGACGGGTATATATAGGGCGGCAGAACGACCCTTAGTAGAAGAGGAAGCGGAGCGAGCCGAGAGAGTACAACGAGTCATTACAGCCTACAAGTCTTACCAACAACGACGACTACTCAGCATTCGACCCCGGAAAACGCTAACGGAACTACGGAACATTGGATCGCCTGGACTCTTCGATAACGACTTTGCTACGCCTCTGGTATTAACCGCAGCCCGCTTGGTCCGGACATAATCGTTCGCTGTAACAATTACAGAAATAAAAACCCGTTGTTGAGTTTTATTTTGTCTTGTTGATTCTTTCCCTAACGGGACACTATATATATATATATATAATAAATAATTAGTTCAGAATTTTGAACCTTCGATAAATACGAGAAATTTTAATTCTGGGAGTCCGCGGGAACACGAAAACAGAAGGCTGCGTGGAATGTGACGCGCAGTGCCTTGGATGTCTAAATAATTGAAAGAGAGGATGATCTGGTGCTTCTCAAAAATAATAGTGGAAAGAGAAAAGTGGAAAGAAACAACCTTTGTTTCTTAATACGCACCCAGACACTTTAGAAGTTTAGAATAAACATTTAGGTAGGGACGTTTCGTACACCTTTGTGAGCGATACGATAAATCTTAGTTTCATCGGTTTGAAGAGACGACCAAAATAACCGTCTTTGTGAAATGGGGCGCGCTGAAATATGTAAACATGTTCTGGCAATTTTGAGAGGAGACGGTGGTATGTTACGAGTCGAGAGAGGGGAAGGGGCAAACATCTTTCGAAAATTCTTGTGAGGAATACAATGGAGATCAGTTTGGTAAATTTAGAGACCACTGGAATAATAGGCTTCTTGTAAAGCGACCGTTTTTTTCAGGAAGGAGACACACTTATAATATTTTGGGGACGAAAGGTCTGAATTTTATAACCTAAACAAGACCGAAAAAAGGGGTGAAGGTGTGGCGACCACACATGGTCTGGCATTGTTATGCAGCAACAAAACTTCAGACGTCAGAAATCCTCGTTGCTTCTTGTGTATTGCACGTAGAAGTTAAATTAGTCAAATTCTAATGCTAAAGTTGAAATACTGAATCGACGGTCTTCACGAATATTTTCATCCATCGCAATGCGCGCTTATATATTGATGAAGGAAGGTTACCGCCGTCTAGGAGACGTGGGAGTTTGAAGTGTTATGTTGCGGGAGTAGAGAAATGGTATCCGTCTGGCAGAGAGAGAAAAGGGTGACCATGTGTGTTGATATTCAATTAGAACTCAACTTTCGAAAAATAACAGGCTACTTGCAAAGCAAAGCAAAAAAATAAAGAAGTATAAGATGGAGTATAACGGGGTCCTTGTTGGATTTGGAATATGCGGACTTCTGTCTACTGTCAGAAACGTTTACTGGAATGAAAAATAAACATGACGAGTAAAGCGCGTAAAGTTTGCCTGTCCATCGATTCAAAAAAAACTAAATCTATGAGATTGAATGCAACTATACAAGGAGATTTTAATATACAGCAAGAAAAAAAATGAAGTTCAAGAGTTTACATATTTGGGAAGTGTAGTGATGCAAACTGGTGGTATGGAAAAAGACGTAAAGCAGAGAATTGCAAAGGCTTAGTTTTATTGCAAAGGTTAGTTTTATACAACTGAGAAAAATTTGGAAGAGTAGAAACATCTCTCTTAAAACTATACTCCGCATATACAACTCAAATGACTATGTACTTCTCTATGGAGCAGAAACTTGGATGAAACTTCTCTATAGATCACAAATCAGATAACATGTCGTCTGCAAGTCTTCACAAATCGCTGTTTAAGAAGAATTTTTAATATCCGATGGTCGCTGGTAATATCAAATAAAGAACTGGAAAAAGCTGGCGAAATTCCAATAAATCTCCAAATCAAACGCAGAAAATGGAATTGGATCGGTCACATCCTACGAAAGCCCAGCAACGCAACAGAGAGAAGCACTCAGCAGGAACCCGCTAGGTAGTCGTGACCAATAGAAAGCTGGAGGACAGTGGAAAGAGAGATCCGGAAACAATGTGGAAGATCATCCCGCTGGCGGAGAACAGAGTGAGGTGGAGGTCCTTTGCCAAAGCCCTATGTTCTGAAAAGAACTGAAGGAATGAAGAAGAAAGAATGAGGCAGTTACTAGAATGGAGGCAGATGTCGTGCTCTCCGATGTGCAACCATTGTATTGGATTTTCTTCTTTCAACTCACCTGCTTATCCAAAGTAAGATAGAGTACAGTAAGAAAATATAGAATAAAACTGTACATATGCAGTCGTACTAATGAAAGCTCGGCGTAACTTTTTATTTGATTGTTGTATTTGTAAATGGGAAATGTAGCATGCTATTGAAGCTAATCTACATGGAGTGATACGCGGTAGGAACGATAGGGTGGTAGGCTATTGTTATTAGGTGGGCCGGAAAGCTTTTTTTAGAATCCGTGTTGTGTGTCCACGGCCCATCTGAATACCGCGGTTCTAACTGTTGAACGACTGACACTGCTCGATGGTTCTGGCTCGAAGAATTGTATCTGGACACTTCTTTGGCCAGTTTGCCAGCCCTTTCGTTCCCTGAACTAATAAAAATATATACTTTCATTACAGTATTACAAAAGAGTTCAGTTGTATAACATGCTGATTTACACGCATTTGATTTTGTACTTTATACGAACAGTAGTTTATTAAAAAAACAAGTACAAATATTTAAAATAATATAAAAATAAATGATTGAAAAATCTTCAGCAATAAATCTTATTAATAAAACGACTAAGGTCTCTGTTCATATTTTGAATTTACGTCAAGAAATTTTTTCATAGCATTGTCAACTGCTTCTTCAGGGTTATCCTCCAGAAAACGATTCGCTGCTCTCATAATCTCCAAGGTGCCTGAAGGGATGTAAGATTTCATTTTCGTCAGAGACAAAGGTGGGTTATCTCTCAGTCCATTGTTTTCCAATCCAAGAGAATGCTCCTTTTCAGCAAATGAAGGTAATTTCAGCAAATTTTCATTACTCCCATAATCCATATTACGGGCAACATGTTCTCTTGTGACTAAAACAAAAATAATAATATGATAATTAGTTATTTGATTTCCATTGTAAGGTATACACTGTTATGTAATGATAACTCACATCCCAGCAAAATCATTCCTTAAAAAATAAACCATGTCGTGCTTAAGCGGAGGTGCGGAAAGCGGCCTGTCTTCGGCCACCAAAAATAATATTATCTCGTAAATTTAAAATTTCAGAACTTTTTAAAATGAGTAAAATATAATAGCTCAGCGTACAATTCAATTCGACTCAACTTTCGATTATAAAATTTTGTACGTTATGAAAACGTTCAGGTAATTTAATATGACGCATACATAGTTGGCAGACCCACTTTGTTGTAAAATTAAGTAAATTTTTCTATAAATTTGTGTGAAAATAAATAATGTGCTTTTTCAGAAAGCAGAAAAAGAGGATGACTAAAGTGCCTAAATAAAAGCTAACTACATGTTCAGGAACTCCACTTTCAATAATAAAAAAAATAATCAAAAAGCAGTTACAAACTACGTATGACCACGTGGAGGACAAACTAATTTACGTATAAAATCAGACTTCGTATAATAACTTCTACACTACAATTATAGTTTAGATGTACAAATATGCACTCTCTTCAAGCGCAATCGGGACATCATTGCTAGATTAGCTCACTTCCATCTCGAAGAGCTTTATTTCACACCCCTTCACACTCGGGAGTCCCAGAGCGAATATGGTGGTACAGAATCCTCCCGATATGGGAGTGTCGACCAAACACATCGTCACCCAAAATTTTGTGATGATTATGTGGCATTTGCCGTGATCATATTTAGTAGTCCAGTGATTCGCAGGGATAAAGGCGATTAAAAATTTACAAATGTGCTCCTTGCGGCTCGGGTGTTTATTTTCAATACTGCCAGAAACATGATACATAACACACAACCAGAACAAAAAAAAAGATAAAGGACGGATGACAAACATGACAAGTTGCCAATCTAAATCCAATACACTCCCTTAATCTAGACATTTAAAACCTTAATCTTGCCATATAAAACACACCAATGGCTCTAATACAACCCAGATAGTTCAGACTAGTTAAAACATTTGTAAGTACGTCGGCAGGCACTTCTTTAATAGATATGTTATAGTATTATTACCTCATTTTTACATAGCTCTGGCACATAATGAAATATGACATTAATATGTTTGGTTCTAACATGAAATTTCTGATTTTCAGTCAACTTTAAGGCACTCATATTATAATTATACATCAACATAGCACAGATCGCCCATGTACTTCAAATAAAAATCCCTGCTTCCTTAGAGGCATAGGTTATAGAAATATACTCTGCTTCAGTAGTATGCAATGCAATTATCTCTTTGTTTTCTACTCTCCCAACTAATTGCTCCTCGACAATGACTAAAACCATATCCTAAGACTGTTTTTTATTGTTTAGGAAAGAAGCACCACAATATTCAACATCATCTTCACTCTTCGAGTAAACAATTCCATGACTCACAGTACCTAAAAGTCATCTACACAGCATTCCAATAATATTTCCCATGACAGTTATTGAATTGCCTTGGGTAATTTACAACATACACAATATTTGGCCTAGTACACAATGAGAAATGCAGTAAACCTCCAACTGCCTGTTGATATGGCACAATCTGTACTCTTGGTTAGCAACAAATCGCCCTGTGGGAGTATAGATGCTCACACACTCCAGCATCCCAAAAGTGGACAATTTCTCACATTATTCGGTTTGGATTAACTTTACTCTATCATTGGTTCTCGTCACTCTCATGCTTAACATCTGAGACACTTGCCTTAAATATTAAGTAGAAAAATTCTTTGACAAAACATTTGTAATTTTTTCAACACGGCACACAACATTGAAGTTAATAACACACACAAATTTCGTTTTTACGGGCCTGGGGATCAGACCCGGTTTTTCTGTACATTTTTGGGGTAGCTGAATTCGAATCCAGGGTCCGTTTAATCATATCACGTCAGGATTTTGCCATAACCTCAAAATAATTTTTTTTCAGATCTGGGGATCAGACCATGCTTCTATACTTTTTTGGAGTAGCTGAATTTGCATCCGGGGTTCGTTTAACCCTATTACGTCAGGTATACCATAACCTCAAGAAACAATAATTGAGACTTTTTTAACGCATATAAGTCTATGTTTCAAACTTTAAACACAAAAACCAAGCTTTTAACTCTAAACCCACAACCTTATAAACTCCTTCACCACTTTCCCACCTTCATCACAAGGAGGTGCCATTGATGCAGATAGGACAAGCATCCGCGAAATAAAGTTTGTTGACGATTTGAGTCTCAAAGTAACATGCGTTCAATAAGTCTGAAAAGCTTTACTTATGGCGTTTTTTAAGTTATGGGGTGATTTCGTTATGATATTATGAGTTTATATGGCTATAGGTTTAGAGTTAAAAGATTGGTTTGTGTGTTTAAAGTTTGATACATAGACTTCTATGCGTTAAAAAAGCTAAAAAACCTTAATTATTGTTTCGAGGTTATGGCAAACCTGACGTAATAGGGTTAAACGGACCCCGGATTCAACTTCAGCGACACAAGAAATGTACAGAAAACATTTTTTTTGTGTGGCAGTGTAATGAAAGCATCTATATGCAATGCTACTATTGCAAGATCTCCTTTCTTCTCATAAANCGAAAAACATTTTTTTTGTGTGGCAGTGTAATGAAAGCATCTATATGCAATGCTACTATTGCAAGATCTCCTTTCTTCTCATAAACACAAGGTTCATATTTTGACTGATCGAAACCAATCTGTCACGATTACATGAACTTTCTCATATCAACACTCGCTAGCTTGTTTCATACCGTAAACTGCTCTCTTTAGTTTACACATTTCTACTATTGGAAAACCTTCAGGCTGGGACACATATGTCTCCTCCTATAACTCACCATTTCGAAAGGCTGTGGAGATGACTACATGATGGATTAGAAGAAGTTTAACTGACAAAGAAATTTTTTTTCTCATGGTACCTCACAAAAGGGGCATAAGAATCAAAACACTATCATTTTTGGTGGGGCGGGGAAACGAACTGACACGAGCCTTGCCTCGTATTTGATAATTTTCCTTCACTTATTTTGAAGAGCCATTTGCTTCTCACAACATTTCTATCTTTAGGCTTTCCAACAAGATTCCATAATTTATTATCATATGACTTGAGTTCATCTTTCATAGCATTTTCCCGATGCATATCATCTCTACTTGCAAAGCTTCACCAATTCTAGCAGATTTTATGTCTTCATCAAAAACTACATCATCTAATAATGCGTTGAGTTCGAAATCAGGAAATTTTCTTCTTTCTTTCCCGCAAGGGGTACCATCCATCACTTACAAGTTTTTTATTTTTATCATTATTAACCCCCCTTCAAATTCACAATTTTCAGCATCATGAAAATTATCAGCTTCTTCTTCAATTGGTATAGTCTACATAATTTTCTTGCACGAAATCAAGAATAGGACAGTGGAGAATACCACCTTAATGAGACAATCTTTGAACTAGCAGTAAATTTACTCTTATCAAATTTCACACTGTGCTCAACAGAAATACTCTTTGGTTTATCAGGATCAAACAAACAATAACCTTTTGTTTCCATATCATATCCAACAGTAGCTCTTGGACGTGACTTATCACCACTAACCCATTTTGGAATATGAATATAGACAACACAACAAAAAACTTTTAAATGAGAACGGTTTTCCCGGTGAACAACTTTTCAATGGACTTATTTATCCCACGGCACCTTATTCTGCACATCATTTGCATTGTTTACAATTTCAGAATTTCATTTTGTCTTTCGGGTCTCCATTACGCTCACTCGAATTATATCCGCTATCCAGTGACACAACACCAACCGCTCCACCTGCAGCGACCAAGACATTCGTTTTCTGAAGCTTTCACTTTTCAGAATCAAGACATATCCTGCTTCGAACTTATTTCGATGCATTACACTGAAAACATCATTTAAATTTGTTATTGTAAATTTTAGAAAGTAGGATGTGCACAAAGAGAAACCTTTGTAACTTGTATAAATACTCCTAGAATTTCTCACAGTTCACTACAAGTCTTGACTCCAAGAGGGAATCATCCCTCTACTGTACATATGTGGAATAAACTTGTATTCAAGTAATCTTCGAGTGTTTTCATTGCCTCTGGCGAGTAGCAGAATTTAACTCGCGTATATCTAACAGGGCTGCTTACTCTGCTGAATTATACCTTTGAACATGAAAAAACACGTAAGCTCTTTATTTAGAAATTTACCTCCATTGTCGAAATCTGAACACTTTGAGAACTTTGGGTTTCTAACTCGAAAACATACTCTTTCACTGTCTTTGGTTTGTTTCTTATTCACCAAAAAATAAACACTGACATACCTAGAGAAGTCATCAACTAGAGTTAGCACATATTTTTCTCCATCAAAGCTTTCTGGTGAAGACCCACACAAATCTGCATTAAAAAGATCTAACACTTCCGAAACCTTAGGTGACTCTGAGCGAGGAAAAATATGACTCCCCAACGCACCAGAAACACAAAATTCAGTATTCACATATGTAAATTTGACATTACCGTAGTGTATGTTCAAAAATTTGTGACAACCATCATGAACTAATCTTTCATGCCGTAGGTTATTTTCAACGTAACTCACAAGAACAGATTTCGCTGCTGATGTACCATCAAATTGACACAAGCCATTTACTCAACTTGTTACTGGTTTAGTGCTAGGTACTACATCACAATCACAACCCCCTTATAGGGCGGCGCGAAGGAACGGGAGATTTTTATCACATCGTAATTCTAGGTGAAAGTAATTTATTTGTTACTAGCTGATTACACGGCGTTGCAATGGATTTTACTTAGAGTAATCTTTTACTCCGGAAAAAATAAAATCTATCTATATTATTAGATCAAAATACTTTTACTAACTGGTTTTTAAAAAAACGTACAGCATTCTAATTTTTTAAATTCATCATAATACAAAGTTAAAACCAAACTTGACTGTGTACACTACACCATCTCGCGGGCACCGCGGCGGTTGAATTTTCGCTTTCGAGGCATTACGCGGCTGCACCATTTCTCTAAAATTCATGTAAAATCTAAACTGTTCACTGAAAAAAAAATTAAAGACATTTTTTATCTTTATTAAATGTACAAAACAAATAACTAATTAAATTTCATTGTCATTGATTTTTTCCTTTTCAAATTACTCTCTTAAATTGAAGTATTTAACACTTTTTTTTAAAATAACGTTTTTAGGCCAGTAATAGTAGGTAAAAAGGGATTGATGGAATAAATTCGGACAAAGCAGGAAATCGTCTTAATACTTCATTTTGTCCCAAATACATGGAATCTGAGTTTACACGACCTAAGGAGAAGTGCATTAATTTTGGCAGAAAAAAAGAGCACTTTTTTGCTTATATCTCGGAAACAAAGCATTGCACATAAAAGTATACTCTATTCAAAATTAAAGAGCATACAATTATGCGTCAAATGAATACCTCAAACATTAAATTCGATCCAGTGGTTTCCCACAATGACCGATCAAATACACCAATTTTTAGCAAATTACCGGAAAAAGTTGTAATAGTCATTTTCAAACCTCTCAAACTTCGCAATGAGCGCTCCAGTAAAAAGAACTTGATGAAAAGAGTTGTACAGCATTAAATACTAAATTCAAAAACCACCAAATTTCCAAAATTTTTGAGTTTTGAAGAGGCACATATGCAAAGGAGTTTTAGGACATTTTCGCTTCGCCACATCTGTATTCACTCTCGATGTGTATAGTTGTCGAATTACTTGAAATTTCATTCCGAATAGCATCCAAATACAATATTTTAGTACTTAGATTGGTCAAATAAATAGTGAGTGGTGGGTATAATATAGATATATAAATTTCAGTTTACGGTCTTCTCATATTCAAGAATGAGCATGGGAAAGTACTTCCTTTATAATACAAGTTTATTTGTGGAATAATTCAACAAATATGAAGAGATATGTTGAAATGTTCATAGAAATTAGCAAGAATGAAGATTAACATAAAAACTACACGGACTCCACTCAATCACAGTGCACGAAAGATGCAGGAAACTTTATTAGAGGGGGAAGGGAAGAGTGCACGGAGAAAGTGGTAGTCATGCTCTGAGGCCTAGTGGTCCTGAATTTGATTTTAAGCTCAACTGTGTAATATGTGATTTACAAGCTTCACCTGAATTCGTGAAGAGGGAAAATAAAAAGAATAAAAACAAAAGAGACTTTATCGTGCTGAAACTTTAGAATTCAAAGATTCTCTCATAATTGCTACTAAAAGAAAGGAAAATGAAGGTCTGAGACTAATCCGTCTCGTTTCTGACCCAATTTCTGCACAGACTAGGTATCACAGAACATGATTGAGATCTACAAAAATCATGTTGGCTAGTTTTTCACTGTCCGTGTTAGACGAAAGTGGAATGCGAAAAACGAGGAAATCAGTCTTCTATGATCTGTTTTTCCCGGTGACTGAAGATATCGACTTCCCTGATTCGTGGTTGACGGTGGATTTTCATTACGCAGTGATGTGGCTGTGAAGGAAACATTTTCCGCAATCTTTTCGGAATACGTGTAACACATAAGAAACTATTATGAATATGAAGGAACAACCACTGTTTTTGAAGGTTAGGCTGATGCCAAGAGCACCAAAACAGTCGAGTACTTCTCCGCAAAAATTGTCTCCCGTAACTGTTGCATTGGATGAGTCGATGACATCCACAATGCCGAAAGAGCAATTCTTATCAAATAATAGCAACAAAAACGACTAATCACCATGCTGTGTGTGAAACTATTAGAAGAGTGTTTCACTGTGAAACAGGCAAGTGAGGATATCGAGATTTATAAGAGAGTGGTTATCGCTTATCTGTTGGTGTTACTGCACCTTCCTCTCCAAATATCTTCATTGTGAAACCTGGGAAAGGGACGACAGATAACTCCATATCCCCCGTGAACTTCAAATATTCCGAACCTGTGAAAGAAAATTAATTGTTTCTTCACGCTTTCAGTGGATGCGATACTACAGCAATTTTTCGTCAAAGGAAGTTGAAGTTTGTAAAACTTATGGAGAGTCGCCCAGATTTGCAACAAGCTGGTGCTGTGTTTCGAGAGGAAGGTGCTACTGGAGGTGATGTAGCTTCAGCGAAGAAGCGATTTCTCGTTTCCCTATATCACTCCAGACAAGGCGAATCCTCATTGGATGATCTCCGCTACTCGCTGTTTGGTAAGTGCCTAATGAAGGTGCAATTCTACTTGGCATCCTTACCCCCCCCACAGATGCAGCAGCCCATCACAATTCTATACGCACATACTACCAAGTCCAAAAATGGTACGGGTGAGACGTAATTCCTGTCGATTGGGTTGGAGATCATCAAGTCATGGTCTGCTCCCCCCGAAGTCCTTCACACTATTTCGTGCAAATGTGTAAAGGGATGTGGGGAGGTATAGCTACCGCAAACTAGGCTTAAAATGTTCCACCATATGAAAGCTGCATGGGTCAATGGTGCAAAAATGCACCACTCGAGGAAGAAATTTCTTACCTTCCCAACTTTTCTGACACCGAAGACGATCCGGACGAACTAGTGGTTCCTATTCATTGGCCAGAAAAAATCGACGAACCAACAACCTCAAGACGCCAACGTTTAAAAGTGAACGATACTATACTTAACAATATATACTAATAAAGTTCTATGTGAAAACATAATAAGTGAAGTTACATTATTATGTATGTTTTGCATGAAAATTTTTACATATCTATTATTTTTACTTCACCTACATTTTCTTGAGAAAAAAAGGTACTGAGGCAATATTACGAATAATTGGTTTCAATTATTCCTACCTACTTCCTTAAATAGTTTGGAAACAAATGATTTGGAATGAGATTTAAAGTAATATGGACATAACACAAAAAATTACAAAGTAATGCCAGTTTTATTTACTATTAGTATATCCTATAAAATTGTACTCGGTGGGAAGTGTCATGTTGAATGTAGAACTATTTGACAAATAGAAAAATTACTGTTTAAGCTGAAGATTTAGAAAACAATGCTAAAATTTAGAGAAGTGGCATGCTTCAAGAATTGAAGCCGCGTACCTTGTAATACATAGTGCTGGAAAATGAACGTTAAATTGCATAAATAGAATCAAGATGTTTAAGTGAGCAAAATACAAGTAAATATTACATTTGGATGCTATTTAGAATGAAATTTAAAGTAATTCGTCAACTATACACATCGAGAATGAAGAAAGGTGGCGTAGCGAAAATGTTATTAACTCCTTTTTTGCATTTGCCTCTAAAAAACTAAAATTGAGCAAATTTGGGAAATTTTGCGGTTTTTAAATTTAGTATTTAATGCTCTACAACTCTTTTCGTCAAAGTTTTTTTACTGAAGCGCACATTGCGAAGTTTGAAAATGACTATCACAACTTTTTCAGCTAAGATACTAAAAATAGGTGTTTTTGATCGGTCATTACGGGCAAACCACTGAACCGAATTTAATGTTTGAGGTATTCATTTGACGCATAATTTTATACTTTTCTCTGCGATGCTTTGTTTCTGAGATATAAGCAAAAATTTCGTGGTTTGTTTGGCTGGCAAAAGTTATGCACACCTCTTGAAGTGATGCAAATTCAGATTCCATGTATTTGGGACAAAATGAAGTATTAAGACGATATCCTGCTTTGTCCGAATTGATCTTTTACTGACCTAAGTATCGAAAAAAAAGTTCTTAAACACAATCCTTTACATATCCCCACAGAAAAAAGTCACACACTGTTACATCTGGTGATCTCGCTATCCATTCCATATTAGCATTTTTCAAAAGTAAATGCCCTCTATAAAGCGATCGATATTCTCATCGTTTGAACAGTGACTGCATCTTGCTGAAACCATGCCAATTTATTCACTGGATACTGCTTATTCCTCTCAATGACACAGTACTCCACACTCATTTTTTCACTGTGTAATGGTCTCTGGTGCAGAATCTGGGAATTGCTTTCAGTCCAGTGTAAGGGCCAACTTAGATTTGACTCAAAAGTCTGGCACTTCCAAGTGTTTCATTGTGACAACTGGAAGTCATGCAAAATTACTTAGCAAGGCGAAGTCCTTGCTGAGGTAGCAAGCAGTGAAGGTTGCATTCATGCAACTTTTACTGTTTGTCTTCCGAGTTGAACAGTAGGGTGACTTCGGGTAGCAACTTCAAAGCAAGGGTTCAAGCCCAAAGTGGGGGAAAAGCTGCTGTCTCGGGGTGACCTGAACCTCAGGACTCCGTGTGCGAACGCCATGGGGAAACATTGGTAAGTGACGCTTCTCGCTCGGGATGATGGGTTGTTGGCCCTCTCATCATCTCTTTGTGACTGAGAAATGGTTTTCGGATATTGATTGGTTATGGAATAAGTCTCTAAGTTCGGGGTTTGATTCTCGAGTACCCGCCTAAACACGGTAGAAGCGAGCTGTCTATGGACAAATCCGGTAAAAGCAATCTCATTGATTACATATACTAGTACTATAACTTATAGATATTAAAACAAGTTCGGAAGGGAGCTTTCACACGAGTACTTCTATTCCATCGCACCTTCTCCCTCCCTCCCTCGTCGTTGCGCCGCCCGCCAACCAACGCGTCTCCGCTCGGCGTGTGGTTGGGCGGCCGACGGGCCACGCTACCCATGCTGAAGGCACGACGCCTCACTATTATCCTTATTATTCCTAGATTCCCAGGACAAAAACGAATCCTTATACCAGTACCGAAAATTTTGTTTAAGAACTGTTGAAGTGGAAATGTGCTTCATCTGATGACACACTCAAGTTATTCAGAAAATTCAGGTCTTGGTAACATTTTGTAAACTGTTGCGCAAAGTTATGTCGCTTATTGAAATCACACTCCTTCATTTCATTGACCAACTGAAGTTTATACGGGTGCAATTTTGTCAATATGCAGTATCGTACCTAAAGTACAGCGAGATAATCCTAATGACGCATAATTACATCGTGTGGAACGTTGCGGACTTAGCACGATCACGGCACGGACTGCTTCGACAATCAATGGAATGTTTATTGTTCAACGTTGAACTTTTCCACCCATCCTTCACATGACACAAATTTTCGTTCCCCTTGGTGCCTCTTTTAAGCGGGTTTCACTGTATTTTATTAGACTGCAGCACCATCTGCAATAAAACGAAGTATTATGCACAAGTTACTTTTTTGCTACTAAATCAAAATGTGCTATAAATTTTAGAGATTTTATTTAAAATTTTGAAAGGTTATTCATCCCTGGTTGATTAAAGGTATCAAATTTCAGCAAAATTTAGTATTAAAACTGCTGGATGGGTAGTCTGGGACTTCTGTATATAAATCTAAAAGTGTATTTTAATCATTAGTATTATTTTCTAATACTCGTTTTATATTTCTTAATTAAATAAATAATGCAAGACTTGCAACTTTTTATGTACAAACAGCATATATTAAATACCCCTAATAAAAATGAATAAATGTTATTTATAATTATAGTATTAAAAAAGTTATTTAGAAACTTAACAAGACTTGCAAAATTAAGTTCGTTTAAAAGACTTTTTCCACAACATTAACCAACGACAATTTTAGATCTTAGGAGTATTTTAAGGAATTAAAAAAAAAATCTATGGTTTATTGTGAAGTGAAAATTTTTTTTTAAAAAAAGGGAACATTTTTAATTTTGACCTTCAAATAACATTTGGTGAACGTTAGTATGGTGTTTTGTGTGTTGCTACAAGAGAAGGGACCCTAAACATTCAAAATCATATATAGAATAATTATTCACTTTAGAATACACTTATTATTCCACGTTCACTACATACCCAGACTTATCTTTCGCATAGAACTGACTCTTGTGTAATTTCTAGCGAAATAATGACATTATGGAATATGTTTAGTTTTTAATGCATATGAACTGAAACACACAATTTGGCTAATTCTAAAGATTATGAATAAAATGACATCATAAAATTCTATTTTAAATTCCAGAAATTAATTTTTAGATATTTGGGTAATGTTTACACTTAAAAATGAAATAGACAATCCAACTACTTGAGATGTATTGAAAAACCCCCAACTTTTTAGATATTAAAATTTTCAATTTTGGCACACAAAAATTGAGTTAATAAATCAAATAGTTCGTGAAGAATAGTAAAATAGATAAAATTCACAAACTCACAACCACACGATAATTTCATAAAATCTTACTCTCCAAATTTAGTGTTTTGAGTTTCAGAAGTTTATGCAGTACATTAATTAATTAGTCAAGACAACTCTGTTAATAAAGAGAGAATGAAATTTTTAACTTTTTTAAACATACAAATAAATTTTATGCTGATAATTTATATGTCAAAAGACTCAATTAGACCCGTTTATAAGTTCCCAGTCTAAAACAATTTCAGATTTTAGGATAAGCTGGCTTGAATACTTAAAGTTATCACAAAGGTAAAACTGGGATTGTAGACAGAATAAAAAAGTAGCATAAACATTATTTTTTTTGTTTTCTTTATTATATACATAATTGACTAGATACAAAGAAGACAGATGAAATTACATAGTAATTTACATCATAATCATTTGCAACCTGGGTAGCTTGTTAGAGAACAAAACAAACTGAACCACAAAAAGAGAGGAAAGGTAAGTTATTTTTAAAAAATGTTTTTAATTGGATAAAAGTGTCAAAGAAATTATTACTGGTTTACTTCACAGTCATTCAGTCTAAAAGAATGACTAAAAATACTGCTTTGTGAATTTTTAAAAATTCATACATGCACACTTATGTGCACTAACTTGTCCACACTTTTTCTTCCCACCCCCTACATACTCACGATGTATGTGCAGTTCCTACATTATTCTCTTCTGGATAATTCCACAAAATGAACAAATAGAAAATTATCTATTACTACATGATATTATTTACTAACAGAAACAAATTTCATGGGAATGACAGTAAATTTTCAACACTAATAACAGAATTAAAAATTTTATTTAGTTATAATAATATATACTATAGTAAAATTTTTTATTTGTACATCTAAAAATTCATATCATTGTTACAAAGTCCTTTTGCAAATAGATTATTAGAAAGCTAAAATTATAAGCCATCTTACATATTTGTACAAAAATCTTAAGATAATATGCTACTGATTAAGGACAGAAATATAAGAATTGAATTTCACTTGAACGGATGATACTGCTTCACTTGTTGCTTGACTGAAGAGGCCTGACAAAACATTTTCATTTGTCAATATTTCACCAAAACCAATGAAGAAATGATTCATCACATGCAGTTAATTCACAATTAGAAAGTTAACTGAAAATGTCTTAGTAGTTTTTAGTGTGTTATCTTTTACTCCGTAGCAAACAAGACCTAGAGAAAAAGGAGGAAATATTAATGAAAGAAAAAGAACAACCCTCAAAGAAAAAAAGTTCTGTTTTGAAAATAAGGTGAATTTTTTAATGCTGTTTTTATCTCATACTATGTCAGCAAATTCCTAATTAGAAGTTTACTAATTTTTTAAAATCTCCTGTTGATTTTCATGCTAAATGACTACAATTTTTAAGTTTAATTGGACAAATTATAAATGAATTTCCATATAATAATAATTATCCTTTGTGAATCTTAACATAAAAATAAATAAACAAAGGTTGAAAAAACAGGAAACTTTATTCTAATTGAACACTTTTAAAACAGTTTAGAGAAATGGTTTTCTTGCCATGAAAATAAAATGACACACGATATAGTTTTGTTTGTGGTTTTTTAACTGTGTGTTAACATTTTAAATTATTAATATCCATGAAGAGGTTTTTTTTTGGAAGATATATGACCATTCTTTTTATTTCTAACATGAAAGAGCACACAGCAGTAGAGCAGATTGCACACTTTATTTTCCTATTTGGTTTCTGAGTACAAGTGACACCAAATGAATCAATAAAAATATATGAGTTTTTTGTTGTTTAAAATTTATCAAATAAAATTTCACAAATTATATTGCTTTGCATTTTAAAATATGAAATTTTAAAATGAGAGCCCTTGTGAGCAATAAAATAACACCAAATTTTTTGCTAACCACAGAAAATTTTTTAAAAAGATTTTTTCTGAAAAATTCCTCTCTCCCAAAACAAGTAGGATAGGGATATACCATTGAGGATCAGATAAAGACTTGGTATAGGACTCTCTGCACAATAAGAAACATTTCAGCTGTTTTTTTGACGCTATATTGCTGTTAGTAAAATGAGGTTTGTTAATTTAAAAATATTTGTTGGAAGGTTTGATTTCTTAGTATTATTTTATGATGATAATGGGTGGAAAGAATTCCCAGAATGTAATCTACCTCACATTCTCTGTATTTTTTTAATGAATTTTTCGAGAGGGCTATGAACAGATCTATTTTTAAAATTCTCCTACTGTTTACTATGCTGTACTGAGTCTTGACTTTCTGTTAAGCACTTTTATTGATTAGTAATTGTTTTTAAATTCACTATTCAACCAAGTCTCATTTGATAAACTCAGGTCTTTCATTCCTATTTTGATATTTTCTTGCCTTCATTGTTTACTATTTCCTGACCTGATGCATGTCATAAACATCAATAGATCTTTGATGAATTTGTTTCCTGAATTCTAGAGTAGCACAAATGCAGAATTTCCCATATAAGATGTTTACAGATACAATTCTCAGAAATTCAGGGAATTTTCTTGTATAATAAATGAAGCTACAAAACCTTTGAATCTGGTTCACTAAAGAATACAGCAAATCTTATAACATGTTTACATGGCATAACAAACCATTCAAATACAAAACATTGTTATTTGTCTCGTAAGGTCGGGACCCACGGTACTGCACATCCAGACCAACTTTGATTTTAGAGTAGTTCCTCACACCTTCCTTACATGCAAGCTACATTTTTTTATGTATGCTAGTTATAATCGATTTTAAGACTTTGAAACTCCACAGAGTTGTTTTTTTATTAACAACTATCTATATGCAAATATAATAATAAATTTGTATTTTGGAACAACATTCTACCACTAATTTATTTATTAATATCAATATTTATTCATAATCAATTATGTTCTCCTGGAACATCCTCCTGGAGCACCGTCTCTCTAAACCGCATTTGCTTGTTTGATTTTTAGAACATTTTTCTGCATTTTTGTAGATCCATTGGTCTGAACTATGTTGACAAATTAAGTTCTCATTAATCCGCACAACAATCAAAACATTACCAACAAATTTCCCAGCTAGTGTCAAAATCAATACAATTCATTACTAAATACATGAAAACATATTTGAATCCTGCAGAGACAACTACTGAGACAACACATTGTCGTGAAGACACCTAGCAACCAGAAATGACGTTGCAAAGCCAGAGGAAGTAGGTTAGTGGGTAATGACGTATGATGGCAAACAGTATATATTGATGAGAGACGAGGGCAGAGCAGAAGCAGTGGCAGAAGGACTTGGCTACGTGGGAGTTGCAACCATGTGTGAGACCCCCAGCTACCCTTCTGACCCCTGACCCGACTCGGCCAGAGGACTCGAACTAGACCGGAAGCTGGACGGACCAAGTCCATCGAGATCTACGCCGTGACGT
>NNCF01129384.1:476772-528271 GCA_002313205.1 Laupala kohalensis
TGCTGCCACCGGCGTTGTAAGTAATATTAAATGTATCTCACTAGCTATGGGTTTCACTAGCCCCTTCACTTCTGCCTAACCCCTCAATCCCCCCCCCTCCCCACTCCTTCCATGTCGTGGTAACCCTTCATGGATTCAGTTGGCCAACCAGTGAAGAACCAAAGGGAGAACCGCAACAATACGACTAATATTACAAGCAACCTGAAAAAGTATACAAAGGGATTTTTTTTGTTTGGTCCAAGATGTTTCAGAGAAACACATGAACAGGATTGTTTGAACAGTCCTTGGTGGTGTAGTGGTTAAAGCAAGAGTCCCAGGCTTGATTCCCGGCTCATCTCCATTTACACCTAGCTGGAAGTTGTCACATATCTTCTCTACTTGTAGGCACACAGGAGAAATAATGCAGGATTGTTTCAGATCTATCACCTAGCATTCAGTCATTCTGCCTGAATGCAAAATGAGCATGACTGCAGTACTGACGTGTGGAAAAAAAAAAGTTACTGTGCAGTTGTTACTCTTGGTGCTCAAAATGCGTTTAATTCTGCAAGATGGAACGATATACTTCTGGCGCTAATTAAGAAAACTCCAGGTTGTATACAAAGAACTGTAGGCCCACTCAGAGTTCCCCACGGCTTGGTATTGAGACCATTCCAATGAAACATACTTAATGACTTGCTGACACTAACTCTACAAGGAGTATGATGTATTGTTAGGTTTGCAGNGCGGTACTGGCTCAAAATATTGGGACTCTGGATTCGAAAGGGAATTTGAATCATGGGTGTGGCAAAAGAAGCAAGATTTACACCTTGCTGTCAACAAAACTGAAGCAATTCTTATCATGGACAAGAGAAAATTGTCATTGTGGACAATGAGAAAACTCAGGAGAATTAACTTACATTGCAACTACATTTTAAATTGAATCGTTTTAAAGACAAACTAGCATTAAAAATATTCACCTTTAAATACAAGTAAAAAAAAAAAAAAAACAGGTTAAAANAAGAAAAATACAGGTTAAAATGCATAAGTAATATAAAGGTCTAGTAACCTTCATCCAAGGTATCTCCTCTTCCCTCAAACACCTAACCATCTTTTTCTTCATCAAATAAATAATTAAACAATAATTAATAACTATAAAAGTTTTCAAAAGAACATAAAAAAATGCTCACCTCTTTGTCTGAGTTTCGTGGACATCATCTTGTTTTGCACTAATAGGAATATGCGAATTTTCTTTTTCACCGTGCTTCCAAGAACATAGCCAAGGCTGCTGACGTTCATCAATTGAGTTAGCAGCTTCTCTCGCTAATCTGTCAAGGGCAGCTCTTCTTCTAGGTGAGGGTACTGCCACCACACAGGACAAAGTTCACATCAAAACTCACCAAAAATTAAATTTTTCTTCAGCCGTTTGTTTGTTGACCCAAACAGAATTTTGGTGAAAAAGAATTAATTCCTCCACATTATTAATTTAAAATCAATATTGAAATAAAATTTCACACTCAGTGTAGGTCTCCAATATTTCCATTTCAATGATGTTTTATTACATGTAATAATTTGTAATTTCGTACATTGCTATTTTTTCAATTATTATTTTATGTCAATAAATACAATTTTCTTTCATAAGCAATTTTATTTTATTTTCTTTTTTGTAGAAATAATGTGTCAACCAGCTCTAGTGATTCAGAGGTATGTGATACGGAATCTGTTCTAGCTTTACATTTAACCCTTAACTAGTATTGTGGGTGCTGCACAGTTACCACAGGTTATGTTTCTCAGACTTCCTAAGAATTTAAGCAGAGTGTGCACCCACCATTTTGAGTAATCTAGTTACATAGTCTCGTGGTGGGTGCTGAACTCACGGCATTGCAGAACTTCATAGGACGGACTTGTGTGCTTCAAGGGGCTGCGCGACACCCAGGATACCAGTGATAGAGAATGTGTTTCTTGTTAAATGTTCATTACGTGCACACCAAAGTTTGTTCTTCAATATTAGTTTGCATTACATAAGAAATAGAGATATTTCAGTTACAAAGATTTAAAAAGATGAATTTTTGTAAAGATTTGTTTCATACTAACAAGGTGTCGAAACCAATGATACGATACAAAGATGTCTTAAGAATTTTAAAACTCAGTTTTAAAGTATACATTGAATAAGAAGAATTGTAACAACAAGTGGTTTACGACATAAAATGGAAGTAACATTTACCACCGATGATGTTTTATTCAGTCATATTGTGGAAACTAATTGGCTTTTAACAAGCAAATATTCCTTGGGAACCAACCGTACAGCCCCCACAATACCAGTAACACAAGTTAAATTTATGATACTAGCTACGGAAGTAAAATTAATGATATGAGTTGAGGGTGAAATTTCCCAAGATAATAGATCAGAATCCAACAATTAATGATTTCTTTGTTAATTGATCCATAGGCAATGAGTCTAGACACAGATACGGGTGCTGACACTGATACGACCCAGTATCAATGACTTAACGTTAATTGTAGTCTTACAAAATGTAGCTACATGATTAATTGACTATTCAATTCACAAAACATTTGGCAAATAAGTAAATAAATACCTGGCGTAAAATGATTGAATTTTTATGTTATATCAGTGCAATCCTCAAGAATTATTTTTAAACATAATGTGTTAAATAATGCCTTTTCTTCTCTAAGAATATTTGGGAGTTCTCGAAAGAAGGACTGTGCAGACTAACAGCAGACAATAGATTCATAATAGAATCCCAGATTCCTTTTAAAGTAATATTCTCAAGCAGAGCTTTAGAAATTTCCAACATATATTAAAAATAAATAAATAAGGAAAACAAGTGTACATATTATGATGGTGAACAATAATAAAACCTTTTGTATGAATAAGAACTAAAGCTATAAAATAAAAATTTCTCAACTAATGCAAACATACCTGATGGTGAAGGTTTAGAACATGAAGCCTTTTCTAGTCCTTTTTCTTGATGACTCAGTCGTTTCCGTAAGTCAAGGACCAAATTCTTCAGTTTTTCATTCTCTTTTTCTAATCTACCTATTTTCTGAGTTTGGGCTTCAGTCACGTGATCCTGAACAACAGATTGAGAATTAGGACAAATTTAGGTAAAAACTTACATCAACTGAACGAAAAAGGAAAATTGCTCGTCCTATCGCATGACCTATTTAATTCTAATATATTCTCCACTTTGCAATGAAATATAATGATTCAAATTTAGAAAAAATCATTTTGAGCACCCATGAGAATATGTAATTGTCAAATAAATGAGATTTTAGGGGAAATGCCTTTAAGGAACTACAATTTCTTTCCTGAAGAAAGTGAAAGTCTTAATAAAAATAGGATTGCAACTGATTTCAACACAGGTAGAAAACATATTGAAACTATTTGGCCTAACTCTTTTCCTCAACTTCACAGTTTTTCATAATCTTATCATGAATTGAAATACATTTCACCTCAATAACAATCATGACTAAGAAATCTGATTGTGAATTGCTCAAATCACTCTTAATTAACTAATAATTTTTTAGTAAATTTTATATGAAACCAGCATAATTCATAACTCGGAAAATGCATTTCAAAAGCACATAAATGATTAAGAAGTGACAAAATAAATTTTATGATGCATTTGTGATTTTCAATAAATCTTTCGACAAATAAAATTATTTTCATATAAGAGACAGATCAGATTTTATAGCAATACTTAAAATATGGATTCACAAGTTTCGGGGAACTAGTTAACAAAATAATTATGAAAATAAAATAAAAATGTCAATCACACTAATGTCAGTCCTCTTTTACATTTCAATTACAAGCAGCTTTGGAAGTTGAGGCAGGGAACAAACGCTCAAAAAAAAAAGTTATAAGCAAAAAAAGCAAAACAAAAAGGGCTATAATGGAGAAGATCATTGTTCGTACAACCAAACATGGTTGAAAGTACATTTCTTAACTTGATTGAATAGATAGGGATCATTAGATTCTTTTTTTTTTTAAGTATTAAATCAAGACATCAAGGGTAATGTGAACATACACTTCGCATTCCGAAACTCCATATATAGTGATAAATTATCTATACTAATAAAATATAATTATTTGGAAGATCACTTGCATGGATATCAGAAAATATAATCGATGAAATTATTTGAAATTTCAAAGGATACTTCTTAAGGGTTACTGCAATTAAAGTGCAAAATTAAAAGTATGATTAATATTGATGAATTACAAGATTAGAAAAACAATTAAAATTGGCTATTAGTAGATGTGAATCTTCACATTCTTGATTGTTGATTGTCATACTAATGTGTCCACAACACAGTTTGATTGAGTTACAATCATGCAGACAATCCACGGAACATATATTCTGAGTGACCGAAACATAGAAGCAAAATTATATAAAGACATTGAAGAACAATGTTTTCAAGTACATAGCCTATAAGTAAAATCAAAACCAAAGAATTCAGAGGTCTTAACAATGAGTTTGTCATGTGTGTTCCTTCCGCCTGGGTTTAAAATATTTCATAATTACGTACATATTAGTATACAATACTGAAAACAGTGCATTTTTGAAGGTTTTCTTAGTGGCACTTAATTTTTGTAATAAACGAAAGTGAAAATTTAACACCACGAAAGTAGAGAAATATGGAACATTAACATATGAATTAAGAATAGTATATAAGAACGCCAGGCAAAATAAGCTAAAAATATCCAGACATGTTGTCATGAGTCTCGATAACCACTAAATGGTAAAATATTTCTATTTTTAGTTCTATTTGTGTATTGTTTTAAAATTTTCAATACCCAGTAATGATTGTTCTAATTTTCTTTTCAAATTCCAGGTTATGCCGGTAATTTTGCAAGTAATAATAATAACAAAAAAGAGATTTAGTCAGAACACCTTACTTACATTAACAATTTTACTTCCTGTTCCCAAGGCACGTACATGGTCCCAAGACATAAAAGTTGTTTCAGTTTGTGTGCTCTGATTGTACTTTGTTGTTTGATGCTTCCTCACATTTTCTTGAAGTATTGACAGAGTCTCTTGCAATTGTTTATTCTAAAATACAAAACGAACACAAAGGTAAGAGAAAATTAATGCAACAGTAGAGTTAGCACAATTCCGTTTTGCATAGCTAACAACTGTCAAGCATTACTAAAATCATCTCACTTTCCACATGTTCTAGCTCATCGACAGAGGTTGACCCATCCACCCAAGGCCACATGAAATAGACAGCTGCCTCAACATCATTTCAATAATCACTGTGAGGATATCCTTTACAGGCGTCTTGATGACATTGCCAGCCTCAGGATGAAATGTGAACAAGTGTTTGCCACGACTTTCAGATTACAGCTAAGTTCCCGGACAAAGGGGAGTTAAAATGCTGGTGCTCTTTTGACTTATACATTTCAATAATCACATATAGATTCAACTTAAAGGTCTTACATAATCTTTTTAGCTTATTAACTTTCCTTCTTAACATTAAAAAATTAACTCTTAATTTTTCTTAAAATCAGTAGGATAATAACAAGAATGCATGCACCACGAGGCAGAGGAAAATAAACTGAAGCAAACAACCAAGTGATGTCAGGTAATACAATTTTACTGGGATGCACATGAGTGGTGGGTGTTTATGGGTGCACAGGGCGCCACGTGGGGTTCGAGAAGCCTTCTGGGAATTAAAATTCCAACTTTCAGATTATTGCGGAAGTACCAACCCTAGGTCAAGAAAGTCTCAGAAGATCGTCTCCGAAGTGTGAGCTGATTGAAAGGTAATATTTCTGTTTACGTTGTGCAAATGACAAAAGCAATGTCTTATTGGTGTAGAGTACACAATTATTGCTCAAAATAAATAGTAGAGCACTTTGCCAACTAAGCTTGCGACAAGTCTACCAAATAAATTACTGTCAAAATAGATCACACAAAGGGATTGAATCTCTTCAAAATTAGTGTCATTGTACTCTTGAACACTTCCCATGAAAAACAATCTCTTATTTCCAAACAACTCGCATACAAGGACAGTCGGAAGAGAAGAACTATTTACACTATAGACTATCTATTTCAATCTATATAAAATCAATCCATTTAAACTATAGACCATCTACAACAAAAAAAAGTACACAATTTAATATGCAAATAGTTTTAACCGATACTTATTAAACTATGGTGTTATTAGGATATATAGACCCAATTAGTTTTGTGAAATCCACCAAAGCATTCAAGAACACTTACAATGTTGACATTTGTTTTAACAAGTTACCGAAATCCCTAAAGTTACTTGATTTAAAGAATAAAATTGTTAAAGACACTATCCACATGATTGATAAATAATAATCACAAGCAATAATATAAAAATATATATGTAAAGCAATATATTTGTTTAATTTTGATACTCATTAATAAAAGAATTATTTTTCAAATTATATTTGACCAACGTACATGATTAATTTCAAACTTTTATCAAATTGTTGGTTGGTCAGGTACAATACACTTAGTTTTAAATTTGAAGATTTTTACCCCTGTGAACAGATGGGTTACCCCATCTTTGCAGATAATGAAACATATTTTGTAATATTTATTTGTCTGTCAGTAGAACAACATTAACACTGATACATAGCAACAGTGGAAGCAACTAGCAGGGGCACTTTTTTAAGGAAAAATAATAATTTCATTTCAACTGTCAAGACTGATAATTATAAAAAATGTGTACTATCCTTGATGTGATAATTTCTTTGACATATTTAATTATTTAAAACATACTTAGTGGAAATATGCAGAAAATGTCAATGTGTTTGGTACAGCACTGCAGTCAGTTGTGGAGATTCACACAGCAATGTGTACAAAGTGTGATGAGGAAAGTACATGACACAGTTTCCATCGCTGGCAGATCAGTTGAAAATGAGTCCTGATGCTATCACCCAATGACTCTTTCTTCTGAGGTCTATTGATTTATTTCTGGCATCAAGTAATACAATTCTGTATTGCTTTACGTATGAGGATGATAAAATAATATGTTCAGTACCACCCCTTTATTTACATATTAATGAAGGTGCGACATCAGCTATTGGCGTAAAATCTTGGATGAGCGTTGAAATTTCTGTATATTTTGATTTTCACTAAGAGATAGTGTGTATCACTTGGAAGTTAAGGTGTCTTTTTTGTGTAAATAAGCTGACCTATCCCTAGGGTTGTTCCTATTTTAGTGCCTGAAGTAATTAATTTTTTTTTCACCCTTCCAGTGGCGTAGCAAACATCCCCGCAGACCCCACAACCCCAGAAGTCGGGAGGACCCGAAGGGCCTGAAAACTTGTCAAGTAGCATTTTTGGCACTTCTGGTGAAGAGCCTAAATGTCGAGTAGTATGTATGTATGTATGTATGTATGTATGTATGCTTATATATAATCACTGCCACTGCATAGCAATTCTGTTCAAAAAACTAGTCAATATTTAGAAAACATTTAAAACCATTTGATGATACATACAAATAAAGAAGCGAATATGACATTTTGCACTGTATAACTTAAATAACACAGGTCTTCTTAATCTAAATTGGTAGCGGAAATTAATTTATAAAAAGAACATACCTCCTGCTTCAATGTACATATAGTTTCCTCCATGTGATCAGTTTTCTTCTTGTACTGAATATCCCTTGAGTCCAAGCGAGAGGACAATGATGTAATTCGCAATCTTTGTGAAGCATTTTCACGCTTCAATGTTTCCTGTTGTTTTATTAATGCTTTGCATTCAGTGCATTCTAAAGGACAAAAGAACCATTTATCATGAGAATTTGAAATATGCATCAATACTTCTAAAATTAATTGTGCAATGTAAATAAGACCACTTTTCATAATTTCAACAAATTCTGAACAACAAAAAGATTTTCTCAGCTCCAAATTATTATCAAATTATTGCTATCAAAGAATGAACAAATCTCTACTTCCCATTAGTAAAAAAATAACTGCTGTAAAAATTGTAGTGCAAATAAATTACTCTCACACACATTGAACATTAAATATCAAGTGAGTGAAGTCAACCACATTGTACACTAACAATTTTTCTGCAACCTGTTTTGAGAGTCCTTTCCCCCCAAATATTAACCTCTGTGGACTATTCCTTAGCTGTTACTCTGATGGTGAGCAGATGTGTGAAATTTGTATATTGATTTCTCTCAAATGGAACTTACGGTAAGTTTTAAGAAAAGGAGTATGAATACCGGCTCTCAAACCAATAATTCAAAATACTACTAATGTTCTCGCCAGTAACAAAATCATTGCTTGTAAAAGTTAATTAATTCCTTAGTTTATAACAAATAAGTTGAAATTTAGGAAGAGACAAACACTCAAATACAAGCATAGAACAGACTACAATCGTTAAATAAATGTAACAGGAAGACTTACCATCTGATTTCATAGGATTCGTTGTTGTATCTAAACCAGCTGCAACAAACGTGTCATTTAAATAACTATCATTAGAATTATTTTGATGCAGTTCTGCAAGTTCTTGTTCCAATTCATGAACACGTCTTTCCAACTGCTTCATTTTCCTATTAGATACTGCCCAGCTACCAGTGCGGACCCAGTATGGGGCATCATAAACATAACCTTCTTTTTTTAAAGTTTCTTGGAGAGAGTGAACTGAACATTCCAGAGAGGATATTTTATTTTCAAGAATATCTTTTTCTTTTGCCCATGGAGAGTTTTGTTCTTGTATATGTTCAATGATACAATGAAGTTTTTGAATTGACGTTTGATGTGGTACTGTCACACTAGGAAAAAATAGTACCAAATGTTTGATGGCAAAATTAATTGCATGAATTTCGTTAGTTTTCTCGGTTAGTTTCATTGTCAAATCAGCAATAGCAGAAGCCATACTCTTATCAACTTCAAATGTTTGAGAACGTGACTGTTGCTGTTGTAGATGTTTTGCTTCAGTTAATTCATTCTGAACAATTTGCAATTTTTTTTCCAATTCTGTTTTTATTTTGATTTCTTCACGAAGTTGTCTCTTGATATTCTGAAACGACACATTCAAACTTTCATCATTGATTGTTGACTGATTATCACCTCTGTGTTTGTAACTTTCTACATCCAAGACACTTTTGTCTTTGTCATGGTTCATAATTTGCAATCTACTGATTTCACTTGTGAGCAATTCTTTTTCATTTAACAAATGTTTAAGTTTATTTTCTTTTTCTTCACATGTTATCTGGAGATTAGACACCACCTCTTTCAAGTTTTCAATTTCCTTATATCCAGTTTCACTTTTATCGTTCACTGAATTTTTTCTCTCTTGTTCTTTAACAGTTTGTTGTAAGTAGTTAATCTCACTTTGTAAACTTTGATTAATCTTTACTTGATTGTCTAATTGCATTTTGAGAACATTATACTCTTCCATTGGTACTTTATCTTTCACAGATTCCATCATTCTTGCAAAATCTAGTTTCACTCTGTCTAGCTCCTCAATAGCAGATTCTTGCATAACAACACGATTTTCCAGATTCCCAATTTTTATCACAAAATTTTCTTTTTCTTTCACCATTTCCTCTATTTTCAGTTCACTTTCCGATTTTTCCTTCTGTAGTTGTTCTAAACATTTCTCCATTTCAGCGTGTGACACTGAGTAATACTTGACCTCGTTTTCTAGAGACTGTAATTTCTCAGTCAGTGCAGTTGATTTTTCCTCTTGCAAATTCAGCATCTGTTGGAGATTCGAAAGAACATTTTGTAGTCGACTCTTTTCTTGGACTTCAACTTGTAACATTTCTTCCAAATCGTGCTTTATTTTCTCTAGATTTTGAATTTTGGCATATAATTCCATGTCTACTGTCAGCTTCTTCTTTACCAATTCATTGTCCGTTTGCAATTCAAAACATTTCATTTTAATTTGGGACAGTTCGTTCTCCACTACTTGCATATTACTTTCAAGAACTTGCTTACTTTTTATGACACTATTGAACTGAAATTTGAGAGTCTTCATTAATTCTAATTCATTAAACCCATCTTCATCAGTCGTATTCTGTTTCATAGCAATTACATCTGGTCCCAGAATATCCAAGATGGCAGCTCCAAATTCTCTCTGAGACTTCTGAATATTCTGATACTTTATCTGTAAAGCCTGCTTTTCCATTATCTCTTCACCCAGTTTTGATTCTATGCCCAACTTTCTTTTTTTAAAACTATCCAATTCAATATGTAATTGAGATTTCTCTTGAGAAATGCATTGTACTTGATCCTTTAATGCTTGTGTATCTTCTACATATTTCACCAACTCATTTTCTTTCTTGTGAAATAAATTCCTCAGATGTTCTAACTCTGCTTTTACTTGATTAGCTTGTATTTTTTCTTTGTTTATAGTCTCTTCCATTTCAGTTTTCAGTACCTCCAAATCTCTTTCCTTTGATTTGATCATATCTTGAACAGCATCACAACGACTAATTAACTCTGATTGCTGAATTTCAAATTCTTGGACTAGCAGTTTGGATTGACTCAACTCTGCCTCTACTGAAGACATACGCTCTTCTATATTTTCCTTCTGTTTACACTCTTCAGCATACTGTACCTGAAGCATATCAAAACTCTCCTTCATTTTGGAGTAATCTTCATTTACAATTTTACTTTCCTCTATTTTTTGTGAAAACAATTTATTTTGCTCCTGTAAATCAAAATATTTTATTTTCAGATCTGACAACTCAATCTCCATTGCTTGGACATTACCATCAAGCATGAATTTACTCTTCACTAAATTATTATACTCAAATTTAAGAGCTTTGAATAACTGTACAGAACTGAAATTTTCTACATCTGCAACTTTCTGTTTCACTGAACTCAAATCTGTGCCCAGGATATCTAGGATATCTGCTTCTATTTCTTTCTGCAATGTCTGAAGATCCTGAAACTTGTTCTGCAATGCCTGTTTTCCCTTTATCTCGTCATCCAGTTTTAATTCCATATCCAACTTATCCTCTTTTAAACTACCTAATTCTTCATTGAACACAGCCTTTTCTTCAGAAAAAGCTAGTACTTGATTGTTTAGTACACCCATGTCTTCTACGCACTTCAACAATAGATTTTCTTTTTCATTCAATAAACATCTAAGGTGTTCTAATTCAGTTCTCAGGTCATTTGTTTCTTTAATAGCATTGTTCATTCTTTCATTCATTTCACATTTCAGGAATTCCAAATCACTTTCTTTTGTTTTGACCATGTCTTGCGCAGCTTCACAATGACTTAATAATACTGACTGTTGAATTTCAAGCTCATGGATGTGGAGTTTAGATTGATTCAATTCAGCCTCCATTGAAGATAAACGCTCCAATTCCTTGTTCTTTTTACATTCATCAACATACTGTAATTGTAATTTTTCAAACTTTTCTTTCATATCATTGTAGTCATCTTGGTCAAAGAGCTGCTTCTCTAACCAAGTCTTGGATTGTTTGAGACATTGTAAGTTTTTCTCTTGTTCAGATACAACATTTTGCAATTCATCTAATTTCAAGGATAACAATTCTTTCTGTTCTATTTCTTCCCTGAGCTTGAATTCACATTCATTTTTAAGTTTTTGTAGGGTATCAACTTGATGTTTCATTTCTGTTTTCACCTCTGAGTCTAAATGTATTTGATCTTCTAAATGTTTCGCCTCTTCAAGTACCAAATTTATTTCATTCTTTTTATCATTCAAAATCTTATTAAGATGAATTATTTCCATTTCCAAATTACTTTTATGCTGTGATTCAACTTTTAGTTTGTCCTGCAATTCACAGTTTAAGTTGTCCAAATATTGTATTTTACCTTGAAATTCTTTTTCTTCTTGGCAAAAATGATTTTCTAACAAAGTCTTTTGTTTCTCCAGCTCTAAGTACTTTATTTTAGTCTCTTCCAATTCAACCTTCTCTTTCATTTCAACTTCATTGCAGCTACATTTCAAAATTTCGTCTTCTCCCAAATTAGAATGTTTACCTTGAGAACTGATTTGCACTTCCAAAGCTGCTTTTGATTCTGTCAGGTTCGTTATAGTTCTTTCACGTTCATCCAATGAATGTTCTATTTCATTTATTTTTAACAGCAACAAATTACATTTACCAGCTTCTTCCTTAAGCTTTTCTTCATAATTGATCTTGAGTCTCTCTATAAATTCCATCTTCTCCTTCATACCACCTTTTATAAGGGCTCTCACTCCCACTTTATCTTCAGTAGATGTTGCATCTTCCACACTATCCAAAAATTTTCTTTCACTTTCAATCAAGCCTTTTTGAACACAGCTCAGTTTTCTCTCAAGTTCATCATTCATGTTAAGTTGACTTTTTAATTTCTCCTCTGACTCTTGTCTAACAATTTCTAAATCTTTTATTTTATTATGAAACTTTTCTTCTGCAAACAATTTCTGTTTTTCAATTTCAGCCAAATGAGAATTATTTTTAAGTAGTTCACATTCTAAATCACTTAAGCGATTTTCAAGTTGTTCTTTTACTTGCATTGCTTCCTTGTATAATTTGAAAACTTGAAGTTTATTTGCTTTAAGGTTCTCATCAAATCTCTCCTGAGAAGAATAATTAAACTTATTCAATGAATCTTCCATTGTTTCTGAATGAAATGAATGATTGCATTCATTGACCTCACTAAGTGTTACTTTTCCAATATCATAATCCTTGTTTATTTCTGAAAATTCAATAGTTAGATCATTTTCTTTAAAACTATGATTATTTTCATCATCTTTTACCTTTAGATGATTCAGTTCCTTCTCTAACATTATTTTAGATTCCTCTAATTGCTGCAACAATTCTGTTTGTTTAAACAGAGAAGCTTCAAGTTCACAGCATTTGCTATCTAATATTTTATTTCTTTGTATCTCTTTCTCAAGCATTACTTTATATTCTGAATCAGTCTCATAGAGGCTCACCCTGCCATCTGACATTTCCCATTCTTTTAATGTTTGTTTTTTTAATAAAGGGTTTTCACAAGTAATGTTCTGATCAGAACATGTATCCTCCACAAGACACTTTTTATTTTTATCACTCTCAACAGTTTCTACGGTCATTGGAGATTCATTTACTTCATGTGTAGAGGAAAGGTCTAAACTATGAGTTAGATTAATCTCTCTTTCACCTTTTCTTTCATCCTCTGGTGCAATCAGAATTAGAGGTTTGTTTTTCTGGTTTTCAGGCCCATTCTCAAGCTCGAGTTCTTGAATTTGACTCCTACATTCTGCCAGTTCTGACTGCACCAAAATCAACTGTTCCTGAATTACTTCCTTCTTCTTAATTTCTTCTTCATATTTAATCTTAAGATTACTTACAGTCTCTTCAATATTTTCCAACTCCTCACAAGGTATTTCTTCTTCCAAAACACAGTCTCTATGTTTCAAATCATTTATGATTTTTTCCAAATCATCTTTCTTGCTCTGAAGTTCTTCCACTTCCACCAGCAAACTTTGTTTAAGTTCTAGTTCTTTTTGACAGTTTACTGAGATACTTGCTGCTTCTCGCTCCAATTGTAATAAATCATTACTTAATGGATAATTTGACTTATTATTAATGTCAGCAGGATCTTCTAAAGACTCATTTTCCATGGCTGGTATATGATTACCTTGTAAACTCTTTGAGAAATTCCCTTCATTTTCATTCTTAGATACTAAAATTTCCAAATCATTCTTAGCTTCTCTTAATGTTTTTACAACATTTTCTTGAGCTTCAATAGTATTTTCAAGATCATATAATTTCAGAAGTAATGTTGCCTTAGATTCATTTTCTTCTCTAAGTTGAAGTTCATAATCCAATTTTAGTTTTTCCAAATGCTCCACTTGATGTTCCAGGTCTTCTTTCAACATAGCATCATTGTGCATCTGACATTCCATTTCTTTTGTTTTGTCATGAAAATTCTGAATTTGTTGTTTTTGCAGAGTTAAAATTTCCTGTAGTTGGTCATATTTAATCTCATCCGGGGAATCGTTTTGGTGTAATAACTTCGTTTGAGGAGCCTGAGAGCTAATGCTTAAGATATCACAAAATTCATTTGCTAAATCAACATCTTTTCCTTCCAATCCTGAGTTGAAAAATTCTTCATTTTGTCTTTTGTTATACTGAAGCTGCAGAGACTCAAGAGTTTGTAATTTATCTAGTAACTTTTTCTGTTGTTCTTCACTCTTTTCCTGTTCATCTTTCCATTGTTCCTTCTGGAAGAGTAAAATCTCCCGTTCTTTGATTATCTCCAATTTCTCTTCATTAATTTTCTCTAACATCCTTTCCAAGGTAGTAACTTTCTCTAAATACATTAGAGCAGTTTGTTCTTGCTCATTGCATAAATTAGTCAATGATTCAATCTTATAGTTCATATTAACTTGTGCATTTAATTCCATCTGAAGCATATCTTCAAGTATTTTCTTCTCTTCATTTACAACACAAATTTGTTTCTGTAATACTTCAACTTCTGCTTTGAATTCTTCATATTTTTGGATCTTTTCAGAAAGTTCTAAATTCTGCTTTTCTAATTCTTTCACTAAATTCTTATTATATGTCATTTCTTGTTCAACCAAATGTAGTTGTTCCTGAAGATCTGTCAAACAACTTGAATTAGTCTCCTCTTCATACTGGCTGAAGTTGTCTTTATTTTGCACATTTTTACTTAATTCAAGAGACAATCTGCATTCCACATGATAATTGCTTTCTTGCACATAACCTGTTATTTCTTCTTTTATTTCTCTTTTAACTTGTACTAATGGAACCAAGGATTCAGTGTACTTGTCCTCCTTTCCACTCTTGCATTCACTGGGATGATCAGTACCACCCCAATGTTCACTAGGTCGTTCTTCTTTAACGTGACACGAAGATTCATGACCAACTTCCAAAGAACTTTCATCCATTCTATTGCTATCGCCAACTTGCAACATAGAAAATTCCTCTGGCATCTCCTTACTGTGCAGAACAAAATTATCATCTGATCCTCGTACAAGCTCAGAGTTCAAACTTTCTTTGTATTCCTTTACATTGTTCTCTCGCCCCATATCAAGTGATACAGATGTATTTAGTTCAACAGTATTGCTTGACACAGATTTATGACTTTGCAAATCCCATCCTAATTTTTTATTTATTGTTTGTAATTGAAGCAACAATGATTCCTTCTCTGCAATGTCATGAAGAGCTTCCTGCAATTTATATTGCAAATCATCATTTTTTTCCTTTTCTTCCTGATACTGTTTTTCAAGGTCAACTATATTTGTTGAAGAACAACAATTAGACGAATCCTGTAAAATATTATCATCTTCCTCAAATGTTCGCATCTCTCCCTGCATTAATTTCTTTTCATCAAGACTTTCAACATGAACTTTGCTATCATTGTTCTGTAAATTAATTTGCTCATCACAAGCCAAACCATCATCAATCTTCTTTAGGTCAGCAATAAGTAGTTCTTGCTCCATAATTTTTTTGTTTTGGATTTCAAGTTGAGAAGTCAATTTTTGCTTTTCATTTATTTCCTGACAAAGTTTTGCTTCATTTTCCATCTTAATTTCTTCTAAAATGTTCAAATGAGTTATTTTACTAATCAATTCTGAAAGTTCTGAAGATGAACAACAGGAATTTCCCTCTTCACCCTTCAATATTGGAATACCTGCTTCCATTTTGTTGCTGTCTATATTTGTTGTTTCCACAATATCATTTAATTGTTTGGTTTCCAGAACTTTACTCTCAAGTATTTTCTTATCTTCTTCCAGTTTCTTTACCATTCCTTCCACAGTTTTCATCTGCTTTTCATAACGATCTCTGTTCTTTGTATCTGCATCTTTAAATTGAAGCAATTTCTCCTCATTTTCAGCCAATTTACTCTCAAGGGATAACTGTTGAATACTGAGTTCCTCTGATTTGCTTCTTTCAGATATAAGTTGGGTTTCCATTTCATGAAAACGGTTTTCAAAATGATTCCTCTCCTGCATTAGATCACGATTTGTAGAATCAAGCTGTTCATTAATTATTTCAAGTTCTTTTACTAGACACTCAAGAGACTTTTTGTTCTTGAAATGATTTTCAGCTTGAGAAGAAATGGCATTATATTCAATCTGGAGCCCCTCCAATGAAGCAGACAGTTGAGAATTCTCTGCCTTCAAAGCTGTAATGGTATCCTGCAGTTTATTTAGTTCACATTGTAATAGTAAATTATTATTTCCAATTTCTGATTTCAAAACCTCACAATACTTTTCCTTTTCAAGCAATTCTTCACGTAGTACAAATTTGGTGGGAGAACGAGAAACAACTTTTCGTTCAGTCTGCATTTCACACATCATCTGAAACAAAATTAAATTATTTTTTAAATAATCACAATAACAATTATTCTTATTTTTGGAGGAAAACAAACAAAAAACACAAACAGAGATAAATAAAAGAAAGAAACAACAACAAGAAAACAAGAAAAAAGAAGAAAATAATTTTTTTGCGGGGTTTTACTGTTTGTTGACATCAAGGTCATTAGAGCCCTAAAATTCTGTACAGGTAGAGAAAATGCAGTTATACACTAAGGAGAGCCAACATGACTCTCCCTGTGCGTGGGACTCACTGAATGACTCAACCTTACCCACTAAAAACCTTCCTGAATTACAATATATCAAAATATATCAAAACATTACAAAAATGAGGAAAATGAAAGATACTCCAGCCCTAATAGTGTTGGGATTGAAAAGAACAAGAGGTGACCAAGGAAGGTCAGGAAAGAGAAAGGAAGGAGCCTCGCACAAGTAATTGGAAGTAATGCCAGATTCAGCTCGGGGTCCCGTGTTTGCCAAACATGTACTTACTAGATGTAATTCCCTTGGGGGCTATGTAGTGTTGTATTTGTACTTGAAGACATTGTAAGAAGAAGAAAACAAAATATGACAATCAAGAAATGTTCTTTCATTAATATTTGTCAGGTATTTCAAGGTTACAGGAAAATTATTCACAAACCAGAGAACATACCACATTACCATGATAGTGTAGAAACAAAACTCTTAAATTATAACAAAGACATGCTATGTGAATTCAAAGTTCGAAAACAAGATGGAGAATAAGAATATGCTAACATACCTCCATTTCTTTATCCATAATACAAGACAGAAGAACGTCAAGTAACTCAGACGGTTCGCTATTTTCGGTGATTTCACTTCTGCAGTTTGGATTTAAGCTTATTACTTCATTATACAATTTTTTTCTATATGCTGTTATTTGCTCATTACTTTCCATAGTATTAATTCGCAATTCCTCAACCTGAAGTTCCAGTTCTTCAATTTTTTGCGGATTTTTACATGATTCAAGAGTCTGCAAAAATATAAATATTAGCAAAAGACACTTAAATTGATGTAACATAGTACTTTTTTTAATTACCTTTCTGTTTTTCTCCAATGTAGCATCATATTCTATGAGTTTTTGTGTTAAACTCTCTTGCAGCGATAAGGTGCTATTTAAAATAGCCTCCTTGTCATTCAGCCTTCCTTGCAGTTGCAAACATTCTTCTTCCTTGATCTTCAACTAAAAGAATAAATGTTCAGTAAATGTAAGGTAGGGATATAGTATTAAAGGCAAGGTCAAGTGTTCTTAAGAAAAAATTTACAGTTTTAATAAAATGTAGTAATAACATGGCAAAGGAACTTAAATTGCATAATAAAAATGGCAGAGGGAAAACTACTAACCCTTATCTTCATAGGAAATTTTTTTTGTAATATTCTGTCCAGTTTAAGAACACAATGTTTATTAAGAGAAATTAAACAATAAAAAACAGTTGAATTATTTTAGAACAATTTTCATGGTTTAATATACAAAATTGGCAAAAATATTTCACCATTAATGGTAAAAAGAAACCTTCAATATTAAATTCTCTATTATCCAATTGAGGCATACAAACAGGATGAATGATCAAGGTCATCAGTAAGGATTTTGAATTTTTTAAATATTTATTTAACTATTTGACATTTAAAAATACATAAAAGATTATACACATGACTTTTTTTCAATTCATTGTTTCTTTAAAAAAATTAAAATAAACAAAAAAATTGTGTGGCCTGCCTGTAGATGGTGATAATAAAAGAAAGTTTAAAAACAGGTAAAATTGTTCCTAATGATTCTTTGGAACTGCAAAAGTATGAAGATAGAAGACACAATTCGTTTTTAGATTTGGTAAGTAGATTCAGTAGACACAGCAATACACGACTACGAATTTAATTGCAACAGCATACAGCAACCATAAAAAATAATGTCATTACTTTCAAGCATTTTTAGGTAATATCAGGCAATTGTCATACTGATAACAAAACTTACAAATGATGTCGCACAAATAGTACACCAAATATCGCAGATTACTTTTCAATCGCCATATGAAATGGGATTGCATTATTTACTTTATATTTTTGTCTAATTGATAAGGTATTCTAAAAGTTGGTTCATTGATGACTGTATATTAAGGACATTTTCATACGGTTTATCCAGTCAGGATTATTGATTGGGCCTCTGACTTAATGAACAATATTAAAAATTACACATAAAAATTATGTCAAAAATAGAACATCGGAATATTAAATATTAAATAAATAAACCCCCTAATCACCACCACAGCTTTGGAGAAGATTGGGAGTAGAGAGTTAGGGCGATAATTTTTTGTTTCTGTTGGATCTCGCTCTTTAGGCTTCAGAAATATCTTCTTTTTTTTCATATTGGAGGGAACTAAATCTTACATTAAGGATTTGTTTATGACGTTAGCCAGAGGAGTTGCAAGTTCTTCTACACAGGTTTGCATTGTCTTCATAGGAATCTCATATATCCCAGCCAAGATTTTTGGCTTCATTTTGTTAATAACCATTTTAACTTCTGTACTGTTTGTGGGGTACAAAGTTTACTGTTGTGGGATTGGATAATTTGAATCCATCTTGTGGTTGTTATTCTTTCTATTCTGCATTGAAGAGGTATCACAGGGGTTGGTTAAATGCATGTTTCACACATTAGCTATCTCTTGAGGGTCTTCAATTGTTTTATAAGCTGCTTCTAGAATCATTGGTGACAAATGTGATTAGTTCAATTTTCAATGGTTTATGACTTTCCATTTAGCTTTACATTTATTGTCAGCTTTAGAGACTATTTGTAATTTTTCTATCCTCTTAGATTTCAGGAAATCATATTCTTTTTTCTTTTTTGGTGCAATTAGTTTACTTCTTTTCTACCTGTTAAGCTGAAGATATCTTGACAGAATTGGAATTCATTTCTAATTTTGCTGATAATTGGATCTGATTCGAGTTCATTTCTCATCCTGTTTTTTCACTTCTCTTTTAGCATCCACATTTGATGTCTGGTATTGCTTGTCTTTCCAATTTTCTACAATCCCCTTATGCATTTTTTCTTGTTTCATCTTCTTATAGTTTGATCAGTTTGCTGGAATAATTGTTCTTGTTATGATAGCATAGATTTCTCCAGTTGTTTTTGACTACTCATGAGTTAAGACATTTCATATACTAGTGTATGGTTTATAACAAATATTTCCGAACCTTTTGCTTCTGTTTCCTGCTTATTATTTATTTTGGGATCTAATAGGTGTTCATTTTCCTCTTGTTTAGAGCTTTGTTATTTGTACCTGCAGTTTAACTTCTTCCTTTGATTTGATTAACATTTGTTCATTTACTTATTCTTGATTCTGAAATAATTGTGTTAGTTCCATTATTATCTGTTTCCCTTGCTATTGGCTGTTTCAGTTCGTTCTGTGCTCCCGTTAAAAAGACATTTTCTTTGAACCAGTACAGCTTTATCATTCTCAGGTTCTTCAATCTTTGTGGCAGCTACCATAATTAGATTTAGATTGTGATTATGTATTGCTTTAGTTGGGAGTTGATCATTTTCATGTTATGCAGTTCCTGTTTTAATGTGTTTTCTTTCAGGGGTACACTTCCTATTTCCACTGCTGGTGATGAATGTTCTTATGTCATCAAGGTTTGGAAGTTTTTGTCCTGCTTCTATTTTCTCTTTAATTTCTTTTGAGTTTGCTTCTGCTTTTTCAAAGCCCGGTTGTTAATTTATCTGTGTCAGCTGTTCAGTTGGTGCCATGTTGATGGAATCCATATGATAATTCAACTCAGTTAGCTTCGTCCTCTTTTGGTGCTATATTAAAGTTTCTATTTCTAGTGCTTTCAATTTGTCCATATTTCTCTTAGAATTCCTCATATGCAAAAATATCATACTCACTAATACTAGCCTTATCTCAGGTGGGTTCACAAATGATATCGTATTTTGATGTTATGTAATTAACATGGATTATTCTGCCTAGAGTGTGTGGAAAGCCAAGTATTTTGGCAAAAGCTTTATCCCCAGCATTATAAGTAGTTGTTAATGAGTCACTTCTTTAAAAACAGATTTTTGTGTCATGAATAGTGAGGTTAGATCCGTTTCTATTAGTGAGGTAAGATCCCAATTTCAATATATTAATTCATACAACTTTTTAACTTTTGTCCTGTTTTGTGACCAAACCTCCATAGCATTAAGTAACCGAATTTATGAAGATAAAAGAAATGTCATAAGTATTTAAGAATTTGTTTTATAGTTGGCTACTCTTTCTAAATGTATCAATACTCTTTTGGTATGTATAAATAAGATCGTGTTCTTAATGTAAATGATAGGTATAATTATAAATACAATGGTATGTTTCTCATTTATTTATATTTTAACCCTGTTTTCAGAAAATAACCTCTAGTTAGAAAAAACCACTAATTCAGCATGCTCCCAGTCCCGATTAAAGAGGTTCCACAATATTTATAAAACGTTATTTGCTTTGCGTTACAGAGACTACGGTAGGGGACTCCAACGGATGAAAGCTTCATGTACGACTGAAAACAACTCTAAACTTCTCACCTATTTAAAACAACACAAATTCAAATTTATCTTCAATTCAAGTCATCTTACTTTGCAGATTACAATATCATCTAAAATGAAATTTTACTCTCCCTAGACCTGAGAATTAAACTATTTGTACAAGGACTTATTTTAGGTAAAATTTCAATGTCAATAAAACTTACTGAAAAATACATTTGAGACTTAGAAGGTATTAAAAGGTTTGTTTCGTCATATAGAATAAATGAAACAAAAAATTATTAAATATATTAAGTTCTGACAGAAAATATTCACTGTTCATTGTCCATATGTTGGTCAGTCACAGAAACTCCAGAATAAAAACAAACTTTCATTCAAAGTTTTTGCAATGTAATCAAAATACACAAACATCTTTTCTGTGGTAGGATTTCACAACGATAAGTATATCTTAAATCAGTAACCTGCCTGATCAAAACACCTTAACAAAAGCACTTCTAAAGAAACACAGGTGCCTTTGCCCATTAGTTCATTCATACATTTACCTCAACCTCAATTACAATTTGAAAATACTATACATTCATGAAGGACACCACCTTAACACTCAGGAAGAATATAATGATCATGTTCTTTGCACAAAACTTAATTCATTTTACCTTATGGTTGGAAATATTTTTGGGAGCTCTGCTCTTTCAACAACTGGTCGTTTGACATAACTTTTAATCTCATTCTTCTCCATAGAAACTTCAAAGCTCAACGTACCTAGTTAAAATTGAAAAGTAAATACTCTCCCAAACAGTTTTAATAGTTGGAATTTAATGATGGATGCTTGAATTTTTGTAATATCTTGACCAGTAAAAATTAATTATAAAAATCTGTTAAGATTAATTTTTGGGCCTTATAAGTGGACATTCAATTGTTTATGCAATGTAAAAACATATTGGAAAAATGGTAATAAGTTTGCTTTTGTGTAAAAAGTACAGATTGTGTATAACTTGTTGTAATTGTTGTGACAATATTGAAAAATTTTGTTAGTTTGTTGCTAGCGATTAACTGTCGAACAATGTGGATAACAGCATTGTCTATAAGAAAAAGAACTCTGGTATGAAAGATTCATACTGATTTATCTCAGTACATAGTTGCTTTAAAGGTGGTATGTTGAAATTGTACAATGATGATAACTAGATGTTAAGAAAATAGTTCACATGCGAGTTCTGACATTATAAAATTAAAAAAATGTATTTAAATAATTTAAAGAAAAAATATTGTAAAGTGTGTCCTTGATCCTAAAATCAATACCTAATTTATAGTTATAAGTCCTGACGAAGAATTTTTAGTAAAATCGAAACACTGACTGGTATGTTGAATTGACTGGAGGAATGATTTTTATTTATGAACACCGAATCTGAATCATAGAAGTACATACAATAACAGTTGAGTTTGAAGAATTGGATTTAAATTATACCTATTGGTGGACCAGTCTTAGATTGTAGAGTTTCTAGTTGAATGCTTTAATTTCAATTTTTTTAAATCCACTCACCAATGTAGAAATGCAAGATCAGTCAGTAGAATTTGATGATGGGAGTAACAGCTCTCAAAACTAGCCCTGGGCGAATAATGTAAGTATGACAGAGATCACTCGTTTTTTGTTGTTGTGTCTTCCCAAAGTTTTTTTTGTGAAATTTTTTTTTTTACTTGATCTTAAAATTTTACCCAAAATGACAACACAAGTAAATATAAATAAAGGTAGCTAACTTTACACAGAAAAAATAACATGTTCAGCACTGTTTAGTTTATTATAAAGTAGTAGCAGTAGTATTCATTGTCCTCCACAGTCATGAACATTTTGTAACTGCTCTCTTGATAATTAGATAATTTATTGCTAATCTAACTGGCTTGCACATAGTATAACCAACATATCTCCTTCATAATTGTCCATTAGGTTAATGAGTCCGTTAGGATATCAGCATTGGCCAAATAAAATCATTCTTATCTATCATGCCACTCTATTCTTCCTACATCATGCATGTGGAACGAAATATGGTAAAGAGTTATTAGTTTTTATATATAAATAGCATTGCATTCTGTGTTACGTGTAGCTGGAAAATTATATTGTTTGATTATTGATACATGACTGCAATGTTTGATGTAGGTTGATGTCTGCATATATTGACATTGTCTGATTCTTATTATGTGCCTAAATCATCTGATAGTTTTTGGTATGTGCATTTGTAGCTGCCTGTTTACATAATTCATTGTTGTCACTTCATTCATAAAATGAAAATTTATTCATCTATAGGTATGTAGTTGATGAAAGAAGGTAATCAAGTTCTTAGGAAACCCTCATAACATTTCATAATCTATAAGATTGAATATGTGATCCAAAATCTAGAGATATTAGAATAAAAATGTTGTATCATTGCAAGATCAAGGGTTTGAGTTGTTTACATTGGGTGGAATGACACACTACATCAAGTTAACAGTCTCTCATTATATCAAAACTTAGCTGTATTACTGAATAATTCATTTTTATTTGTTTGTAACATTTCACTTTATTAAATATACATACTAAATTTTTGTTAGTTATCAGTAAGCATATACTATATATGCAGTAGCTAGAGATTGAATTCAAAGAGCTTCCATGGTTATTCTACATGATATTGTGTAGTAAGGTTTGTTATTTCCACTTAAATACACTGCCCTTTCTATTGAATACTGTTTTCTTGAATTAAAAGCAGATTTGTACTTCGTACTTTATACATCAAATATGTTGTGAGACACTAACATCATATCATCAACTGATAAGAATGACAAGTTTATCCATTTTTTGAACGAGTGTTTGTTTCATAAAAGTTCGCAATAAGCCCAAGGCAGCCATAATGAATTAATTCTGGCAAGAAAGACATTAATTTTGAGATGAGGCAAAATTATGAAGACTGGTCCATCAACAGATACTGAAACTTAATATTTTATTTATTTTGCTAAGTTTCAATCCGAATTGTTGAAATTCAAAGTAAGAATGGAGAATTTGACAGGATGATACATCAGGAACCAGATTGCTCAAATAGCAGAGCTCCTTTGGCAGAAAATGAGAGCAAAGTCTTCCAAAAATGTTCCCTAAGTTAAACTAAGAGAAGTTGTGTGAAATAAACATGATTAATATCATTATATTGTACTCTGTTTATACACATTGAAATAAATAAATATTTTCAAACATACCTTATTATCTAATTGAGTCATCATACTTTTTTCATCTCTTGTGAATGTTTCTAATTCAGTCCATTCCTTCTCAAGATCAGATATTCGAGAATAAAGAACAGCAGTAGGAGTTTTGTCAGAGGATCTATAAAAAATAATTAAATGATTTTTATGACGCTTAAGAAAACATGAGATCATCAGGACTACCTACCTCATGCACAACATGCCTTATCAAATAGTATGCTTGTTGGAAGTAGACTTACTTAGGTGTACCATAAATTTCAGGAGATGTTTGAACACAAGCCTCTTCTTTCAAAATATCATTGCATGGGGATGAAGAAATTCTCTCAGAAGCAAAAGATATTCTATTACTCATATCAGTGCAATCCAATCTTGAGATATTAAAAAATTCATCACACCTTTCCCTTTCATCTTCAATGAGTTGCACTTCAAAATCTTCATATGGAGTGTTGAAGCTCAAGTCTATCAATGCACAACTGATTACAAAATTTTTCTTTTGTACAATACACATTTCAATACTTATACATGAATTATGATCGTACCATTGGACTCCATAACTAAACTAGTGTCAAATGGAGCTAGATTGTCTTCTGGTATAGACACAAGAGTAGAAAACCTAGGTTTCAGAAGATCAAATGCTTTACCACCACCCCAAGTACGTCTACGATTTGGACGGAGCTGTAAAATTTGCAAAGAATCATTATAATACATTTTCTCACTCAGATAAAAATTATGTTCATGTAGAACCTAATATTTCAGGCTTTACATTGAAGGCACACAGAATTAGATAACAGGAACCCTCGAGAAATTTTAAATTATACAGATTTTGGGTTTGTATGTTTATTAGAAGATTGCAAAAACTTATAGAGATGAATTTGAAGGATGCATGCTTTGTGGAGTTGAGAAGGAAGGGGGAAAAAAATCAGTAATATATTACTTTTCAAGGACAGAGAGATTTCAAGGAAAACATTGAGATTTAATAAAATTTTCGAAGAGTGCAAATCAAAATATTGAAAACCATCGTCATTGAGAAAGACATGATTCCCTTGTGTATATATCGTGTTACATGAAACTGGAAGCTACAAATATAAAATAATAGTGAATCTGCAAATCCAAACAAATTTTGTTCAAGACTTAACACGCTGACTGACATGAATCATGGGTGTTTTACACTTGCTATGGTCAGGTACACCGTGTGAATAGCAGATGCTTCACACACTTGTTCTTCTAAAGGCCATGTCGCTTATTTGTTTCATGCTAGAACATTGTATTTACGTAGAGTAATGCTCCATGGCCAATGTTGTAGCATGTACAAATTTTTTGTGTGAAACACTTAATGATTATATTTTTGAATGTATCTTACAAGATATTCCTTTCATGCATTTAAAGCTTCATTTATCAAATCTTCTACTCGCCATTGCCTTTCTTCGTAGTCACCCATAGTTACCAACGAATTACAAAATTTGCATCACTAACTACAAAAGCAAACAATAATACAGTCACACTAATTAAGCTACATCTCCCAAATGCCAACACAAAGGCAATATCGGTATATTACATTCTACAAAAAACATTAAGATAGAAAATGTATTTGACAGGGTCAACAGGCTGAACTTTCCCTACAATCGTTGTGAGTCCTGAGAAATATCAAAATTTCACTGTAAAGGACGCTTGCTCTGCGTGATGTGAAAAGGAAATTTTGCTTGCAGGGTTGCACAGTGCAAATATGATTCACGCATTTCATAGAAAAAAAGACGTAAGTAATGTACTTTTTCTACAAGCATTATCTTCTGCTATTTCACACCCACTGATGCACAAAAAATGATTTGGTCTGGAGGCAAGAAAAAAATTTAGTATTGCGGCAGGAACTGTAGAGGAATATAAATCAATCATGTTAATCTACCATAGCACTTCAATCTTTATGAAATCAACCAAAAGAAAATTAACTTCTGCTAAAATTTATTTATATATTCTTTTACACACAGTTCTTCTGTATTTTGTGAGATGAAGTAAGATATTTATTTATTTTTTAGATGCCATTGTTTGGGGGGCAGCCATTTTGAAGGGACAACCCAAGAAATGTACTCTTTAGTGGTCTGCGGTAACCTCTGCAATTCTACTCTTTTCTATGATGTTACATTAAAACAAAAATTAAATGAAACGGCCAATATCAGAAATAGTGTCTCAACAGAGAACCACTCAACACAAAATAGATCAACTGAGACAACATAACACATGGCTGTATCAAGTATTATTTTTAATTTTGATTCTTTACGAGTTAATACATAATCTTGTTTGTTTCCATGCATTTCATTACAGGTAGAGAAAGTGCATATTCTGAAATCACTTCTACTGTTAACTCAAACTCTACTTGCACTTGGGATGGTAGTAAGAGACAATAACACGAGGTTACAAAAAATATAAGGAAAAAATCAGATTCGGAAGAATGGATTTAATTTTTATTCAACTATCATTGATTCATTAATGAACTTTAAAATTACTTAACCCATTCGAAACTAAAGATGGACACTGCCCGTCCTCTACCTTTGTGGGACTTCCTGACGAATGACAGGAAATGCCCGTCCTGTACTTTGAGGTCGGATTTCGACATACTGTTACAAGATATCATTCATGTCTTTATTTCTACAAGTTCTCTGAATCTTTCAGAAGTTCATTGTTAAATATCTATTGTTATCCTCTGAAATTTTATTTTATATTGATGTTTGAGTGAAGTGATTGTAATTTTGTATTCGCCGGTCGGAAGCAAATCCAATGCTGAGGATGCCCTTTACATTTGTAAGGTGAATTTTGGGGATATTTTATTGAAAATATCCCTTCTACATCCAAGACAAGACCTTCAAGAAAATGCAAAGTGTGCACAACAACTGAGAAACAATCAGAGACTGTTTTACACATTGTCAAAAGTGTTTAGTTCCCTTACATTAAGAAAATTGATTCAAAATTTATCATAATGAAAATAAATAAATTTTTTAAAAACAAAATACAGGTGAATTCAATTTTTCTAATTCATAATTCTATTATAAATATTTTTAAAATGTCAAAATAAAAATAAACATAATTGTAGAAACCCCAAGAAATTGTCATGGAATGCGCTACTGGGGCAGAGAAATTAATTCCGCAGCTGCAGTCACAAAAGTTCTAAGAAATTTCAAACAATAGGTTAAACGATTCATCACAAAACTTAATACCACCATTTTTGGAATTTTGAATTGTTTTTGAAATTTTAAAAATAATTTTAACCTGTCCATGTAAAATTTTTATTACCATGTAAGAAGTTTATCTGATTTTTGTAGATTCATTGATTTATTATTAATTTATTTGTTTTACTTTCAATTTTACAGACTTTATTAGTCTACATTACAAAATTATATATAACTAACAACAATTGTAAATGACAAACAATAAAAACAAAATTAAAAGAATACATGCTTTAAGAATTCCCATGCTATTTGTATGTAGACAGGAAGGATTCAATCTATTTGAATAAATAGTCCTTCACTATGAAAAAAGAGGTTACATTGTATGTATAGATTTTTGTCTTTTGATTTTTAATTAAGAAATCCTCACTTAATAAGGTAAATCATGATAAACTATTTCTTTTGACACACTTGCTTCACTAATTTCAATCATAGCTTTGTAAATAAAATATTAATTTAGAGACTCCTGTCACCCACCCCTCTTATATTATTCGCAACATGCCTTTCTGTTGGGATCATGTTATCAGTTGTCTCAATCAGAACACCCCATCATCAGTCAAGGACAACTAAACTTCCATTCACCCAACAACTTCCTAGGTGTATTATGGCATTGTGGTGGACAGAGACTCAAACCCGAGACCTTCTGCTATGACCGCAGATGTGCTTCCACTTCACCCCCGTCTTGACTCCCTAAGCCCTTGCACAACATCCACCTGGCCGATCAGGTGAACCTGTTATACCCCATACAGGGGATAAGTGACCACAGGTAGATCCATATTTTGGAAGCACTTATGTCTGATTTCCATGTACATAAGTGCTGGATGTGATTCTGAAGTCACAACTTCCAAGATCCTACTTGGGGAGGGAAGTTCGTCTACCTGTAGGGGATCTGACGCAGGTTCACTGGATCAGGGTAGGTGAATGTGGTGTAAGGGCTTCAGGAGTCAATGCAGTGGCAGCACACCTGTTGCCTAAGAGGGAGGTCCGGATCCAAGTTTCAGTTCATTACAATTTTCACCTCGCCATAGACGATGCACTTTCCTCCCTGAGTAGATATTCAGAAGTTGTGAGTTCAACTTTCTAGATGGTTATTGAATCTACCAAACAATCAAATTTTTCTGAGCTGGTATTTCAAAATTTAAAAATCTTAGAAAGGAATTATTCATTTATTTAATGCCTATTTATATGGTGAGGTTTAGGCCATCAAGACTACTCTTCCACCAAACTCTATGAATTGGGGGAAGGAATTTGGAAGGATATGTTAGGTACAGAAGAATGCAAGCTACTAATGAAGATTGGTCTGGAATAGGTTATAGAAACACCAGTTACAAAACATCACACAGTTTGGTTGAGTGAGGGATTGAACCCACACTCATCTGCTCAGAAATTCATTGGGAGCAAATACTCCTGTATATAAGGCCCTTCAACATATATTATCAGGATGGCTAGTGATACTCTATCTCAATATTACCTTGCTTTTCTCTGACTATTATTGCACATTAACACACTTGCCAAAATTACTTTCACAATCGAGAAAGAAATATCCTAGCACATAAAATCTCATAAAAATAAAGAAGCAATTTCATAAAAGGAAATTATCAGCAATTTATAAATCATTCTTCAAAAGTAAAAAATTATCATTAAGAATATTAAAAAATAAGAACACTTATCAGAAACATAAATAAAACAAAGCTAGGCATTAGAGAACTGAAAAACTGATGAAAGTAACCTTTAGCACTGCCATCATTAAAACAACACTGAGGCAGTTTGAGAAGGAATGGAATGTTGTAGGCAGAATGTGTGGTCGTAGACAGAATGGGTGTAGAAACATATTATCTGCTAAAAGGAGGATATAATGGACAGGAGTGGAGTCGCAGTCCACTGTTCCATGCTCTAATAGCCCCTGCAAGTAGTTGCTAGTGACAATGGTGTGTTCTATCATGTCTAGAGGGTCGTTGCAACTGGAAATGCTCATGGAGACAAACAGCTCCACTTAAAACAGTCTTGCGGTCATTTCATTGTAACAGTGCAATGAAGTTCTGCTTGAAACACACTCATTTTTGTGTCAAGTTCTCCTTTGAACTGTCTCACTGAAACGCTACAACAGTGCTCACACATATCTTAACATTTGAAATAATTGCTCCCAGTTCAGTAAATTGTTCCTATAAACTATTGAAAAAATTATGAAATGCACGTATTCAGAAGTTTTGTGAATCAGGTTTGGTTTGGCATGGAAATACAATCAAAGTTAGGTCAAACTCTGTTATCTTATGAGATAATGAAAATAAATTATGGCATCAAACTAGTTTATAACAATATACAGAGAAAACAAACTCACACCTTTTGTAATTCATCATATTATTAAAATACAATAATGACACTCATTACAATGAAAGATTTCAGGGGTACCACATCGCGACAGATTCTGTTACTAGATTTACTTCAGGTAGATCTCCAATCACATCCTGTCAAGATAATTGGAAGAAACAGTTATTTTTCCTATTAGTGAGGCAGTGATTCTGCCTCTCAATGAAAGAACTCACGGGAGGGTTATTGGGTTGACCTAGCCGCCTTCAATCTCATCAAAGAAAGAAAGAAAAATAGAATAGAACAACTTCATGATAAGAAATTAATAAGATTATATAATTGACAGAGCTCTAATGACCTTGCTGTTGACGAGCCCTAAAACCCAACAAATATATATAACTCCACTATTATATTTAAATAATTGACACATGAAAACTTCAGTATTTTCTTTTTTCATTTGTGTACTATTTCTGTGCATTTTATATTAAAGAAATTAATTACCTTAGGTTGTGGTTTTGACACAATTAGTGATTTCATTAGCGTATTAATGCGTTGCTGAAGTTCACTGTTTATTCTTTCCTGCTCTTCTAACTTGCTTTCTACTGCTTCCAATTCATCTGAAGGATTTCGTTCCTTAGCAGTCTGAAAAAATCATAAATCAAATAAATAAATTTATTGTCAAAAAAGCAGTCACTAACTGCATATGACCATACACTAATTTGCTCTCTGGAAACAAGCAAGGGACCATTCCATCAATTCCGATCAAGGGCCCTATGGCAGAGGTGGATTTAACATTTCCACACACACTTAAGATAAATAGTTCACCACATTTTATAATATTAACAAAATACCAACAAGTATGTATTAATAAAATGCAAAATCTTTGAGTAGTTAAATACTTCAAGTAGTTCTTACAATTATTAAGATTATTTCCACTTTTGGGTGTCTAAATAGAAGATAAAAAATCTTAATACAAAAGTAATTCTAGTCAACTTTTTTTATGTGAATACGATGTGTTCAAAAAATAACGAGAATTGTAGTTTTTCATAAAGAATTTTTATTTATTCATAAACATCAATTTTGTCCCCTTCCAAGTAACCCCTGAGATATAACACACTTGTGCCACTGCTTTTTCCAGTCTTGGAAGCATTCTGGAACTCACTTTTCGGTATGGCCTTCAGCTCCTTGAGCGATTCTATTTTTATCTCACCAATGCTGACAAAACATCGTCCTACCAAGGTTCTCTTAATTATTGGGAAAAAGTAACACGGAGTCATATCTGGCGAATATGGAGGATGGGGAATGGTTACAGAATTGTTTTTGGCCAAGAATTCATGAAGAAGCAATGAAGTGTGAGCTGGTGCATTATTGTGGTACAAAAGCCATGAATTGTTTCGCCACAAATCCGGACATTTTTTCGGATTACTTCACACAAACAGCATTGAACTTGTAGGTAGCACCCTTCATTGATCGTTTGACCTTGTGGCAAAAACTAATAATATTCTATGCCGTTAAAATCTAAGAACTCTGTGAGCATAACTTTCACATTAGACCACACCTGACAAGCTATTTTCAGTCTTGGCGGTCCAGAATGCCTCCACTGGGACAATTGAGCCTTAGTTTTCACGGCATATCCGTAAATCCGTTTCATCACCTTTTGCAACATGTTTCAGTAGTTCTGCATTGTTGTTGACTTCATTCAGTGACTTCTGAGCTACTTCCATTCAATGTCGTTTTTGTTCAAAATTCAACAATTGTGGAAAAAATTTTGTTGCCACACGTTTCATACCCAAAAAAATTTCATAGCATGAGCAAATTGATACGCCAACATCAGCGACTTCTCAGATTATGATTCTGCGATCGTTCATAACCATTTCTTTCACATTCTCACGTTTTCATCGGTTGATCATGTGCTGGAGGAGTCCAGGGCGCTCATCATTTTCAACATCTTCAAGGCAATCTTGGAAATGCTTATACCACTCGTAAACCCTTGTTTTACTCATAGAAGACTCACCAAAAGAACTTTAACAACTGACTAAACATTCAATATGACTAACCAATGTACAAATGGTTTTCAGAGATGTTTACCAACACAACAACGAAAATGCATGCAAATTGTACAAATACAACCCGCGAAATTGCAAGATACCTCGTATGTAAAGTAGTGTGAATATCTTTACTAGCAAATGCGCATTATTAATGATTTGTATTCATCTAAAAATAACATCCAATAAGAAAGACAAAAACATTACCTTAAGTTCAGCCTGTAATTTTTCCAGCTGACGAGCATACTTTTTCAACAATGTGCCATCAGACATAACTTCATTAATGAGCGGTTTGTTCTTCACTGATTTTGCCCGTTGGGCAAACCTTTCAAAATATTAAATATAAATATTATGTTATTACATGCAACTATACAATAGAATATATTAAATTACATATTTTATTCCTTGCAATATTTACTATTTATGCTCACAGAAAAGACTATGAATGAAATAGTAATATAACGAATATATAAGTTACATAAATATCACTTACCCTAAAGTACTCTGAGTGAATTCCAGGGAGACTGGAGTAATTGTGCAGATAATAAGTGTATGAGCATTGCCACCCAGAGAAGGTTGAAGAATTCTTGTAAGCTTTGAATCTCTAAAGTTGACAAACTGACTGAAAAAAAAGTAATGGGTGATAATAGATAATAATCTTATATTCAATGTATAACGTCTTCACAACAAAATCCTATCACATTTGTTATCAATCACATAAAAGACTTCAGAATTATATGAAGGATTTAATTTCATATCCTTGAAAGTACCCTGCAACATTACCATGGTTTTATTCACGCAGGGAATAGACAGTAAGTACTTTGTAATAAATAATTTTTACTTGTCTAGACCCAATGAACTACAAGTGAACTTCCTTTTTCCAGTTATAATATAAGACGACAAGAATGAGACACCATGGAATAAAGTACACTAATTTAAATTTTGGTTATTAATATTAACAATTAATTTCTCTACAATGACTGCTTTACAGAGCTCCTGATACGCTTCAACAATTGATGAAATGTGATAGCCTGGTATTTTAAGATAAGTTCATTTCACTCAAATCCACAGCTTACGTTACTCTTCTGTGGGGAAACTATTTTGCAATTTTACAATATTTGTATCTGTCCATGTAAGGTGCATGTTAAGTCATGAACACAATACATGAAGAAAATTACAGCTTCCTAATATATCATTTGACAGCAATGGAGTAGAAACTCTCACAAAGAATCGCAACAGTGGAACACCTTCCAGATAAGTTGAACAATCTAAAGTCAGAATTTACAAAACAACTAGCTGACAAAATACACCATTAACTTAATAGCACAATATCCAAAGTGGAAAACAAAAAGGACACCCTAAAACCTGACCGGCATGAAATCTTACTTAACGTTAGAACACTAAAAGGTGCAGATGGTACAAACATCTTAATCTGTTTCCGTCCAAAAAATTTTTCTCGTATACTTGTCAGTATTTCTTTTTTAACATCTATTAAATATAATTTTAGGTTAAATAATATTTTTAAGTTTAAAATTACAGCATGTCGACAGTGGGCATGAACGACTACAGTAGGAGGATACCAGTATTTTTTGACATTACGTGAGAGTGTGTGAGTTTTATCGCCAAGGAAACAGGTAACTTATGTTACACGTATTAGTGTAATTCACATTTATTATTTTATATGCCTATCTTTCTACTGGAACATAAAAGAGGGAATAAGAAAGATAATTAATTAAATTAATACTATACAGAACTATACTTTTACTGATACAATTGTAGCATTTTTATTCAGTCATTAAAAGGGGATCAGTGTGTTAGAAAACAAGATAAAAATATTCTTACTGCTTCTGTGCAGAAAATGGGGCATCCACATGACAACTCTTGCATTACTGTCGTGTTGCTTTCCTGCATTATGCACAGCAAACTTATTTATTGTCTATCTCTAAATAATGAGCATGGTTTATTCGTATTTCTATCAAACAATCTTTTGTTATTTTCCAAGCAACTAGCTTCCAAGCAACTCTCAGTTGACTACTGGATAAATGATTCACATCACAGGTGGGATCATTATTGCAAGAATCATTATCACTCAGAGTAATATCTCCAGAGGGTGTAATAACTAACGTAGGATCAATTGTATTATCACCCTCTTCTGAAAATTTGCAATGTCTGCCACTGTTAACGTAATAAAAGGAATAGACAAGCTTAATTATCCCCCTCCTTTCCATGCCCACTATCGTCATATGTCGAAAATAAGAATCTCCTCGACACCCCTATGAAAATAAACTAAAATCTACAAACTAAATGTCACTAACATAGAAAAATCTTTCATACTTTACAATGCATATAGTGTCATATCTTAAAATACATAATAAAGGATGTAAAAATCTCCTCTTTTACATGATACACCAAAACTAAACATAACCCCAATCACTGTGGTTACACGAGAGGTCGAAATGTGCTGAATTAGTTTTCTGCATTCGCCAAAGGTATCAAAATAACATAAAATAATATTGCAGTAGTCTCACAATAATAAAATAACTTTTGAAGTAAAATGTAGACAGTTGGCAGAAAGGGTTAAAACAATCAGGTGCCAAAGATGTTGCAAAAAAGAGGAAAAATGACTTAACAGAATCTCCATTGTTCTGTAGCAACACTGGTACAGTATGTGATTAACGTTTAATATTCATATTATAATAAATAATTCTGTCCCATTATAATGAGTTTAGTTCATTTATCCTTGGTACACACCAAACTGGTATCAAGTGCATGTAATCACACTAATTTTCACTCTAATGAGAAGAAAGTTTTATTGATCTAAAGGGTAAAAACAGAAGACATAAAATTTTCCACAGTAACTTACTTTCCTTCACTTAGCTGAGAGACCACTTGGCTCAATTGAAAAAGTGAGCGATTAATAGCACAACCTTCTTTCAGCCTGTCTCCAGTGGTACCAGCCAGACCTGCACGCTCAGATCCAGCTAGATCAACTAAATTCAGCTGAGAAACTTGGATGGCACCATCTTCCCCATCATCACTTAATCGGCTTTCAATAATCTAAATCATAATTAACAATTCACTATGAATAGCAAATAGCATATAACACAATTTTAATCAGGGTTTTTCAATAATCTGTTACCTGATATAATACATCAAGAGCTGACAAACTAGTTATTCAAATTTATAAGGTTGTTCTGGTTTAAATAGAGAAACAAGACAATAAATTACATAATTATGTTTTTAACTACTATACTCCATACTACTATACACAATATTAAACACTTCACCTAAACAAATTTACCTAAAGTTAAGAGATTGAAAACATGATTTGGTAATTTACTAAATTGTGAAGGTTACACAGTGAAATTCCTTAAGAGTATCACCAAAGAAACAATAACTTTTATGCCACAAGTTGAGATTACTTTCCAATGTTAAAGTAAAACTGTCTTATCAGTTTTGTGCTTACCATCTCAAAAATAAACAGCAACTTCTCATTACTCACATTGTCGAAATTCTATGAGACAAACAAGCATTTCTTATGTCACAGTATCTCCTGTTTGCCAGATATGCGCTTCATCACAATCTTCAGGTTTTGCTCTCACGTTTGTTGGGAGGTTTTTTATGTTGTTGTTGGCCTCGATTCTTATCAGAAAATTTTTGATATCTATTTTTGAAGTAACATTTAACTAAACATTAGAAACTTATTTTTGGTATTTGCAAAAGATGTATGGATGATAAAAAAGATTTTCTCAAGGAATTTCACACAGAGAAATAGTTCATAATATAATAAATGAAATTAATCCTCTTTTACCACATAATTCAGTATATTATCTTCTGGTCAGGAGCCTGCTTTTGAGAGATCTAATTCTTGTTCAGCCATGAATTATTGAAGCTCTGCTATTTGAAAAAAAATTACATAGTGTCCTAACCTCAAGTTATTTAAAGTGAAGTTGTGCAGTAAAAAAATATTAATGTATTTATTAATAAAGACGCTACATCAATTTCATGAATATGGTTTCCATCCCTAATCTTTTGATTAAATATATTCATAAGGAATGTAACTTTATTATATAGGTACCTACAGCATTAATCAACAAAAATTGTTTTGTATGCCTGTTTTTCTTTCCTCAATAAATAAATAAATAAATATAGAAGTGGGCAGGTGACAAGTTAGACAACTTGCTGAGGTTCCCATATCCATTCCACATAAGAAAAATTGTGTATTGTTAGATACTATCTCAGAGGCATTATTTCCCATACAAGTAGTCCTGAGGTGATTTATAGAACTGTAAACCCTCAAGTGTAATACACTAAAAACAAAATACCATTATTTCTAGTGTCAAAAATGAATAGCGATGTCATTTACAACTTCAGTCTCCCTAAGAGCAAAGCTCTACATACAGCTCATCTGTATATGTCTTGTTCATTAGAAAGTTGAAGATGTTATAGTTTAGAGACAGTTTATCAAGAATATAATGAAAAAATGAATAGTTTGTGAAAAGTAATTACTAAAAAAAAGTATTTTTTTCAGGAAATTATTATAATATAATAAATAATACCCGAAAAAAAAAAAATTATCTGCACACTACTTTCTTTGTTATCTTATTTTGAAACCCCGTTCGTAACAATAGGCAATATTATTGTGCTTGCATATTTTCTTTTATTTGTTGATTTAGTTGAAGCATTAGAACACTATAGCAATAGGCGTAGAGTACCCCTCCAGTGAATAATTGCGCCACATAATATGGGTTCTACTTTCACTAAAACTGATATTTTCAGAATATCAAAATGAACAAAAATGATCGCCTGATGTACTTTACACAGAGATTGCACCGCAATCCCAAATTTCCTCATTACTTACCATTCTGAAAATTGTGTGTGATCTAGAACTCCTTTCATTCAAATTAGTTTCACCAATTCTGCGTACTTTTTGTCCCCTCTTCAAAAGACTCATAACCTTAAAAACATAATTTTTTTCAAAATTAAGATTCAAACTAGATTACATACAATCAAAAAAAAAAAAAAATTTTTTTTAAATAATGATCAAGACAAAGCTTANAGCTGTATCTGCCACAAGTTCTTCTTTTAGTCTACTTACTACAATTCGTCCATCATCTTCTCGAATTTTTAAATTTACATTCTGCCTATCAAGCAAGTCATTCACTTTTTCATTGTAAATTTCCATATATGATGCCCTAAAAACATATTTAAAAACAATTGTAAATACTGCAAAAGAGGGGGGAGAGAAAAATCAATAACACTATATCGTATTTAGAAAAACTCAAACATCTACTCAGCAATTAGCAGTGTGATACAAGAGCTTAGGGTGTAAGTCTGGTAACAGTTTCCTGTTCTATGTTCTACTTTATAGTGACATGCTTGAGCCTTGTGTTAAAAGGATACTGGCAAGTTATAACCATGTCAATTGAATAAGAAAGACAAATGTGTAAAATTACATTCAACTGATGCATCAAACTTAACATCTTGATGTCTCAAAATCACTTGAAATAAGTCATTTTAGATACACCTCAATATGTACTGCATTCATGCTCGAGAACAAAATAGGTGACCAGTCCGGTGTTTTTTTCCTCACGACAGACATGATTGACACCGATTTTGTAACAGAGATTTTGTTTATAAATAAATAATAATAAAGTAGTTACAGCTGTGTACAACATGGGGACAATAAACTAACTTACTGTCTGGAAGCAAACAAAAACAATCCCATGTCAAAGATAAGTCTTTCAACAGCAATGCCAAGAAAAAAATAAAAATACACAGTGTATTAGCAATTAAAATACACCTGTCCATTTTCAATGTTTGGGATTCATTTTTTTTTCAAAAATTTTCGTTCGTACATAACCATACAGACAATGCATCAGTGCATAAGAAATCACTAAATGAGGGTAGAGCCAACTAGATGGACCAAACTTGATGAGGACTAGTGAGACAGACAAGGGGTTCAAGAAGCACCTCTGACAAGTAGAAAATAAAAGACAAATCAGAGAATACTCTACAAAAATTTTAAAAATAAATTCTGTATTGAGGAATTGATTGTCAATTGTGATTGTATTGAGTGAAATTAATTGATGTGTTGAAAGTCTGATATTGGTAATTTGATGAAATCTATACATGTTTTTATAAATCAGTTTTACATTGTAGTCGAGGTTGAAACTAATAAATAACATTTGGGCATTAAGTAAAAAGTGTTAGATGCCTGAAAATTAATGAAGGAAAGTGGGTCTAATTGAAACTTTTCTTACTTTTCAACAAGGGAATACAGTAGACTCAGAGGAAGTAATAAGACATCTTCAGGGACTATAGAGAATATTTAATATCTGACAACAAACAAGCAGTGAAGGGATCTACACATCAATTAAATTAAATTTAAAACTTTATAAACAATTTATAAAGCTTTTATATAGCTCAATAGCAGTTGGATTAAGATAAAATAAATTGAGGTCCATGACCTAAAATAGTAAAAAATTACTTTTTTATTTACATGTATGATATTTCAAATATGAATTTAAAAGTAAAATTTGATCCTCACCTAACAAGAAATTCACGTCCTTCAGATCGAGTCATGAAGTCGAACATTGAGTTCACAGCCAATTGAATAATTCCTACTTCATGATTGTCACCTAGCATAGTATGAGTCTTACCTGTCAAACAAAAAAAATATAAACACAATAAATGTAGAATCTTTGTATATCAACATAAAACCAGAGTGTGCTTCAAAATTACCAGATGATGTTTGACCATATGCAAAAATTGTAGCATTAAATCCTTTGACAGCTCTGTCTACTAAAGGACTCACCACTTGTTCAAATACATCAAAATTGGTGGCACTTTTTTCAAAAACATGATCTGAAAATGATTTTTGAACAAAGGCATATGAGCATTAATTACTTGCACTGTACAAGTTAATTAGTAAGAGTATAGTAACATATATTAACTTATATCATTATATTATATGAGATTAACTTATATCTTTTTATTATACAAGATTAATTTATATCTTTATATTATATAGAATTAACTTATATCTTTGTAGCATTGACAAATCAAAACTGATCCATTCATTTCTGAATCTTTTATGACGAAAACAGTATTTTACAATGGGGCATTTAAGTTACTTCTCTTTCTACCTTTAAATGTCACCAGATGTAAAACAATGCCCAACCCAAAAACATCATTAGCACATAGGTAGTAATATTTTTAAACAAGTCCTCCACCTTCTATTAACTTCATTCTGGTAAACTAAATTTGTTGTGACAAAACCCATTCAAACAATGCTACTTGGAAAGGTTTGCAACAAATTAATTTCTATTGACATATTATTCAGTAAGACAGAGTTGCAACTAAATGGAAATTTAAAAAAAATCATTTTTCTGTATGCAAGGCATTTTGTGGAGAAATTTAAGTGAGCAAATGATATTAACTTTGTTTTGAACTAAAAACTTTTCTAGTTAAAAAACATTACAACAATTCAAAGATGTTTTAGGTTTTATGCTGAGAAAATTATATCCATGTGGTTGTAAACTTGTTGCAATACCCAAATTTTCTCACGAAGAGTCCTCTAAACAAAAATTTTTAAATTAATTAAATTGAAAAAAATTCTTTCTTTCTAAATTAATTCTAACAACAAAAATTGAGAGGTAATGTATTATCAAGATGGGAAAATTAGCGAGAGCAGCAGGTTTCTAAAGAACATGAAACACTAAAAATAATGCAAATATGTTGAACTAAGTACACAACACAAAAATTGACCAACCTATTCTTCAAGCATTTGTTTTTCTAAGGAAATCTTTATTTACATAATATATAAAAATATAATAAAAACATAATGCTGGTAAGTATTATTTTGTTTCTGAAAGTGTACTACATAGCAATGTCATAAGTACATAGTCAGGGATTAGTAAAAAAACACATTTTTTTATTTTAACCCAGTCCAGAAGGTTTACTGCATTTTATTCAGCACTGCCAATGTTCAAGTTTCTTATAGGGGCCCCTTCATTGCTGTATAAATAAATAAATGTAGGTTAAGGAGATCTTTTAGCTACACCACTCTTATTTGATAATCTTAGCTATGCCCACAGAGATATCACTTATAATTAAATGCCATCATTCTTGCAGATGTGAACTGTCCATTTGAACACAACTGTAACATCATCTGTCAACGGCATATAATGAGACAACTTTTAAGAAGATGGATTTTAGTTCTTTTTATTAGGTTAAAAGTCTCATACATAATACATTGTCTATGGTACAAAAGCAGTGAAAGTGCAACAATGTTCCAAAAAACTGTATTCTTTCATCAGGGCATAGATATTACTTGATAATTTATAAAAGATGCAGCAAACAATCAAATCAAACAATGTCCAAATTATGTGCAACTATTTTTCACAGAATACAGAACTAGTGATATTCTTAATTATTTTATTCCCATGTTCCCATTCATTCGTTACCCATGTTCCCACTTCAAGATCTTATGCTTCGCACTAGAATACAACAATTCAAATTCCCATTGCCATCCAGAGTCAGTGTGACTCCAATAAATGCTTTCAAATTTCAGACAAGAAAATTAATTATTATGTATCTAAAAATTTGCAACAAAGGATCAAACATCCAAGCTGGATGTCTGAGAACACCATCAATCACTTCCAGCCCAACAGTAGTCCCAGTTAATTTATGAAAAATTAATTAATCTATACAACAACAAAAGAAAAACCCTATAATAATGAAAATTACATTAAATACCTACTTGATTTTCACATTAAGTAAAATGTAAATATTTACTTTTAATATTAGGTACTTTACCACCAATACTCTACAATCTCTTCTATTATTAAAATTTTGTCTTCTTTAATTACATATATTGTCTCTAGGAATGAAAATCACAATTTAAAAATTCATAATGAACATACATGTTAAGCTGTTGACAAATATTTGGAAAACACTTATAAGACAGTTGAAAATAAAACAAGCAGTTTTATGAGTGTTAGCAGTTATATATAACAAAACTTATATTAAAAGTAGCACTTTAATATTTTCTTTTTAAAATATGCAACCCTAAAATGAAGTCAATTAGGTACAAATAAAGTAAAGTTGTTGAAGAAAGGAAGCAGACTGCAATGTACCTACTACTAACAATGCATGGAATAAAATAGATAAGAGTAATGTTGTCTTTCACTTGTTAAATTAGTTGGCAGTGCCCTTATTCATGATTAAGGACGCACAAACTCTTTAATCGTTCGTACTTTTACATTACGGGGATGTATGCTCCCCCTCTTCAGATGTGTTCTTCCTTTTCTTCTCAAAATTGTACAAAATCCTTATTGTAAATTACATGGTGCACTTTATATTTTCTACAAAAACTATAGAAATTATGTAGTATATCTCATCACTAATCTCCAGTACAATTGTTACAAATATTTAACTTAAATATGTGAGAAAGTACAAACCTGAACGCTCTTATGATGCATGTGTATACTGATTAAAAGTTGTGTTGAACTTATTAAAATTATCTCTTGCTATTTTTGTTGGATGTTTGTCTAGTTGTGGGTCGTGAGGTTGTAGCCTGTTGTGCGGCATTCGGTGCTATCCTCCAGCTCTGATCTACCGAACTGAGGCCCATCAGCACTGTGCAGTACAGGCTGTCTTCATTCTTTGATGTAACCACGTGGTGGGGGAAATAATGTGGGAATGAATTATCTATAATTTTTATTTATATATTTTTATTATATTTAATATTGCGTCATATTTTGATGTTTGACTCAACTTATGTATTCATAACTTTGTTAATTTTAATATTAATTGATTCTGTTATGATTCTGTTTTGTTTATTATGTTCATAATCCACAATTGTTGTATTTTCAAAGTCCATCTTTGAAAATACAACAAATGTGGATTATGAACATATGTAATTTACAATAAGGATTTTGTACAATTTTGAGAAGAAAAGGAAGAATACATCTGAAGAGGGGGAACATACATCCCCGAAACATAATGTAAAAGTACAAATGATTAAAGAGTTTGTGCGTCCTTAATACATGTTGTTATAAATAAGGGCACTGCCAACTAATTTAGCATGGAATAAAAATTCTCAACAAGATCACGAAGAAGAGGCTGCACACCATCTTGGAGTATCAACTAAAAGAACAACAGCATGGTTTCCTTACAAACAGATGAACAATTGAACGCATCCACAACACCAATCAACTTCTGAGTTCAAATGTCAATGGAAAACCACTAAAGAAAGGAAAGGATTTCTTCATGGATTCCTTGTACATCAAGAAAACACACAATAGTGGGGCACAAGAAAAGTTACAGGAGTGCTTATGACAAAGGAATGTATCTGAAGGACTAGTGAATAAAATTCAGATGCAGAATGTTCCAGTTGTGTAAGAGTTAGCAAAGAACACTCCAACTGGATTCCAGACTATGAGTGGAGTACAGCAGGGCAATCACCGTTGTTGTTCACAATGATGCAATCACAGTGATGGGTGATAGACTGAAGTCCATCAAAAGAAATTATACAAACTACAAACACTGGTCTTTGCAGTTGGAGTGATGAAAGTCAGAAGGGAAGGTCCAGCCAAGACTGTGAATGGAAGACTATGAAGAGATCAACCACAGGATTGTCCTGAAGCATAATTTACATGAACAGCAATAACTAAGCAGAATTTGGGAAACTGGAAAAGATGATGCTGATGTATATAATTTACTTCACAAGTTTGTTAATTTCAATTAAAATGACAACAAAACTGATGTCTTCTAGAACAATTTACAAATATTATACTTCTAGTTAAAAATATAAGATAATTCTAAACATGAACCAATCAGAGTTGAACTGGAAGTAATTGATATGTAGCAGTGACTGACTGCGGGCTTGACCTCAAATTGACTGTGAGAAGGTTGTCTTATATCAGCTCTTGTCTCACCCCTATAGTTAAATTTTATGTGAATTTTTCAATTATTACTTTAAGAGAATCAATATTTACACTTTTGATTTATGAGATGAATTACGGTAAATACAAGTTAGAATTTAATGTAATCATAAGAAAATTTAGTGCATGATACTTGGCAAACTCACTGATAACCAAAGTTTATCTTTTCTCTAGGATAAAAGTGATATAGTATGTTAATGAGATATGTAAATGAGACAAAATTAGGTTTAGTTTCTGTGTTGGCTTGTACTTTCATAGTTACTGTAAGGAAACCATGCCACCACATGCAGTATGTCACACAATTAAATTGATTTCCCCCCTAGCATGTTTCAAAAGCATCTTTAAAAATATTATGAGATTTGAAGGATTACAAAAAATTGCGCTCTGAGAGTAGTGAAGTCATTAAGTATTTATAACAAAATTATGCTTCAAGAATAGCGAGTGTCATTGCCAATACTCAGACTTGGTGTCTATATATAGGTCAGAATAATTCTGTTACATATACCATGGTTTTGTTTTACATCAAAGTTCATTTGAAAAATACTGTTATGTTAAATAAATGTGGTCCAAATGCAAATCTCAGCATGTATTAAAATATTTATAGCGAGGGTAGTGTGTGAACCATTTTAAAATAAAAGTTTCATTAGAGAATTGTAAGTTGTGAAACACTGGTTAGAATTCTAAAATCTTACTTGAATTTTTAAATTTTAACAATAGCACTCCATTGTCAAATTACACCAATTATTACTTTCCACTTAACAATCACTATGGAGGATATAAAGTTTGGTAATACAATAAAATAGTAATAATTTTTTCTTAATGTTTGTTTGTTTTTTTATATATTGTTCCCAGACATTCACATAAATTGGAACTGAGGTAGTAACACAGATAGAATACATTCCCTTACCAAACAAGTATACTTCAGAAGCTCCTTCGGTAGATATTAAATGGACCCCATTCCCAACAACTTTCCAAACTTCCACAGCATTTTCCTCTCTTGGTACCCGCGGCCTCACTTTAATAGCAACCTGGATCTTGTCTGACATTTTGGAGCAACTAATAGTTTACTAGAGAGAAATTAAGCTGATTAATATATTTTCACGTCAAATTAAATCATATCAATACACACCTCATAACAAATTCATTTCAATATACACAATCCCCACGTATCCGACTTGCTTCGAGATCTCCGATTCAAACGTATGCAGCGGTTAGCGCTCGGCTCAGGCTCGGCTGGACTACCAGCCTACCAACCTAACTTCCAAACAGTTCAACGACAAAAATTCAAATAAATGAATACGTCAAGGAGTAACCAATACAAAAGATTGCATAGAGAAAGTGACGCCCGGAAAATACACTAAAATACATTTTCTCCAACGTACTGGAAATGTCCGATTTTATATGTCCTGCTTTTCAAAAATTTATTTCTTTTCATGACAAGGAGGAAGAATTAGGAAAGTGAACCGAAGACTCATTCGGCTGTGATTATTTTGTCATTGTTCTTCTGACAACCACCAAATGGCATGTAACTAAAAGAACGACCCTCGGTTGGTCACATGAGTTCGTCATGTGAGAATATTACTCTCATTAAAATTGTTTCAATATATTTTGTAAAAAAGGTGCCCCTGAGAAGTTTCTAATTACACAGGTCTGCAAGTAAAAAACTGCATAGGATTTTTATTCATTTTCTTGTTGAATTTCAACTAGGTAAAAACGAAAAAAAAAAACCATTAAGTTAATTTTTTTGTTATTCTCAAGTTTTCATTTTTATTTAGCGTAAAATTCTTAATTAACTTAAATTTTAGAATTATTTTTTAATTTAAATAATGACCATGAAACTAAGGCTTCATGGCCTTAAAACTAAGGTTGAGCGTATTTCTACATGTTATCTGGGGTATTAGGAATAAATATAAACAGCCTGCTGTTGGATTAGATCGTGTTTTAACAAGCTAAATAAGTTCAGTATCTTGTTGGCCATCTAATCCCATACTCAGCGTATATCCAGCATTTGAACGCTACTGTGCTTGTTTTTATTTCAGGAATATGGCTCACAGAAGTTGTGTAATTTCTCTCAACAGCTTCATTTATATTTGTGGTGAATACACAGTGAAAAGCCAACAAAGAAACGTGAGTTTGTGAAGAAAGTTTATTTTGTGTATTTCAAATTTAAACTTGGAGATCAAGTCAAAGCATGGGATCCACATAAGGTGTGCAGAAGGTGGGAGGAGGATCATAGTTTGTGGTTTAAGGGTAAGAAAAAACGAAATGTTTTGGCAATCCTATGTTATAGCTTGAACAGAAAAATCACACAAACGACTGCTACTTCTGTTCGGAAGATGTTTTCGGTTAATACAAAAAATATCTTACCCTAACCTTGACTTAGCTATTTGTCCAGTGTTCCAAGGCTCTGAAATACCAGTTCCACAGCCACCTAATTTATATGACATCCTGAGTGAGTCAGAGGACTCAGACACGTTAGCATCCTATGAATCTAGCTCAGATTTTCCTGTTGACGAGGGACCTCAACTTTTTTCTCAAGAGTGTGCTCAACGACGAAGTAAGAAACTTAGGTCTTTCAAAAGATGTAGCCGAATTGCTAGGATCAAGGCTGAAAAGCAAAAACCTGCTATCATCTGGGACCTCATTTTCGTGGTATAGGCGTCGAGATAGAATTTACTCAATTTTTCTCCAGAAAGAGAAATCTGGTTTATTGTAATGATATTCATGGGGTCATGAAGTGTTTAAAACAGAATATAATTCATCAGAGTGGCGCATATTCTTCAAAAACCAATCTCAAAGATGTCTTGCTGCGTAATGGTAACGTATTTGCATCTCCATTCATTTGTGGGATCATCCCACATATTTGTGGGACACTCGGTTCATATGGGAGAAAATCAAATATCAAGAGCATCAATGGATGGTTTGTGGAGATTTAAAAATACTAACCATGTTGTTGGGTCAGCAGGGAGGTTATACAAAATATCCTTACTTTGTTTATGGGATAGTCGAGTCAGACAGCTGCACTGGACAAAAACTGACTGGCCACCACGAGATAAATTAATCCCCGGCAAGAAAAACGCCATCAATACGACCTTGATTCCGCCAGAAAAAGTTTTATTACCACCTCTTCATATTATATTGAGACTTATAATAGTTCGTCAAATCACTGCCAACGATGGGATTGTTTCATATATCTGTTCCAAGTTCCCGAAACTGTCAGAAACCAAGTTAAAAGAGGAAGTTTTCACTGGTCCCGACATACGAAATCCTTTATTTAATTCCCTCTTTTTGGAAAGGAAAGGAAAAAGAAGCGTGGAATTCTTTCAAGAATGTAGTGCACAAGTTTTTGGAGAATACTAAGGACCCATTGTACAACGAATGCTGGTAGCGTATGAAGCTCAAGGATGCAAGATGAGCTTAAAAATTCATTTCTTACACTCCCACGTTGACTATTTTCTTGAAAACTTGGGAGCCTGCAGTGAACAGAGTGAAAGATTTCACCAGGATATCCGTGATACTGTTGGATGCTCAATCGAGAAACTAGAGAAGGAAATCGGAAACAAGTTCGGAGAAGTATCAAAGAGAAGTAAAAGTTTCACAAGAAAATCTAAAATTGTGTATAAATATAATTAACAATATTTTGATTAGTTGTAAGAAAATATATGTTCAGTTCATTGTAATAAATGTTTTTATCAAAAAATTGTTTTTATTTTTAAAAAATTATACCTGAGGGATATTGGGGAAGTCATTTTTAGAATCTTCTACCTTTAAAGCACATAATTCAGCAAAAATATCCCATGCAGCTGGATAAATTTTTTTTAGCAGACCTGTGTTACCCATAAAATCAATTATTTTATATGTGTTGACTCTAAAAAAGGAAGAACTAACAAAATGCTAAATGATTTATATGGTCAATATTCGAATGGAAACATTATTGATACGAACAACCTAACTAGATACAAGTTATCTTAATGGCACAGGCGTCTAAATAGCACGCACAATAGCATATAAACAGTATAGCATCATCTAAACAGTACAAGCATAAAGCATTTCGTATCACTACTCTTAAATTATTTTGAAACAAATTATGGAGGTTGCCAAAGGATTTTTCTGAGTAGTCAAGAGGGAAATTGTTCAATGTTGGGACAGTAAAACTAGATTTACTCTGTTGTTACTCACACCTTTAGAACCATACATTAGAAATATTCCATAAAACCATTCAGTATATCTGTAAAAAAGTGGAACGATTAGAAATCTAACTCATATCAATTCTCATACAGCCGTGATTACAGAGTATTGTCTTTGCAGTGATGAAATTGAATTCACCAACATTACAAATCACCCATACTGTAATTAGTCCTACGTCTGTAGAATTAATAAATGAAACGAACTATTACATTATTAAATGAAACAAACCACTTGTTGCCTAATGTAATGACGGCTCGCAGTGGGTTGAATTGTTGTCAAGAATATTTAATTGAAAATAAATCGAGCCTGTAACGGAAGACCGGTTTTCACCAACAGCTTATAACCGAGATCTATCTCGTGAACACTTTTAACCTCAGACCATCAAAGTTAACCGTTATTTATTCGTTATTTAACCTCGGATCATCAATGTTTTGGTATTCATCGTCGATCGTGAGAACGAGTTCAGCGTTGATCGCCGTTCTGAAGTTGACCGATTTCGGACGATCAGCGCGACTGAACTGACTGTGAGATCAGGAAAAGCAGAAACGAATAATTTCTTGATATTTTGACAGAGGACTAAAGACTGTCCTCTGTCACTTAACCGTCCAAATCAATAAGATTTTCTATGCATGTAGAAACAAGTTTGAATGGCTACGTAGCAAATAGATGATTTCATTCTTGAGAACAGGGAAGTCAAAGATAATTCTTGTATTTCAAAATCTGACCGGTCTCAATAAGTAAAGTGAAAAAGCTAAATAATGTCTATATATTGATGGAACAAATTTGCAATTTCTTTATTAAACAATAAGTCAAATTGTTTAGTTGTAATAACTGATGTTTTTTCATTGGATTGTTAGAGTTTGTTAATCAAACGAATTTGATTAGTTTGATTAGTTAAAGGACGGACATCAAAACTTACTTTACATACTTAAAAATGCTAAGTGAATGTAACGAGAGGGACAGATTATTTGTGAGGAGCACGAATTACATTAGTTTTGAAACCCAGTGGTTCCTTCTCTAAAATAAATTATTCATCGATGTGCTTCTCACAAACTACGCTGTTGTTTGTAGGTTGCAAGGTTTTGCAATTGATACTCCAACGTAGACATATGACAACTGTTCCCATTATTATTATATGTCTATTATATGTACGATCAATACACGATACACAACATGAACTACCATTACCTCCTACAATTAGCAGGCCGGAGTCTAACACTTGGCAACACCGGTCTCGGAGGCCGGCCGGTCAAAGCGAAATTCAAAGAGCTAACACGTTCATATATTTAGTCGTCAATATCATAGAAGCTAAAAAATATAGTGTGACCACAATAAATAAATAATTACTTGAAGTTCAGATTCATTTGACACGAAGAATACGAATGCGTAAGCAATCTATTCGCTGAAATAAATTTAAAGCATTTAACCAAGTCGGACAACGGTACACCATTGTCACATGATCCAACTTGGTAATTGTAGGAAGCCATGGAAATACCCATTTTTTAAGAATTGATTTTTTCATGGCTTCATACAATTACCAGGCTGTATCATGCATTATGTGGCAACGGTGTGCCGTTGACCGGCTTAGTTAAATGTGTTAATTTTACTTCAGCGAATGTATTACTTACGCTTTCATATTCGTGTCTAATGAATCTGAGCTTAAAGTAATTATTTATTTATTGTGGTCACGCTATATATTTTTAGCTTCTATGATATTGACGACTAATATATGAACGTGTTAGCTTCTTTCTGGCCGGTCGGTCTACGAGACCGATGTTGTCAAGCGTTAGACTCCAAACTGGTAATTGTAGGAGGCCATGATAATACTCGTAAATAGAACTGTTGTTTTCAGTGTTTGGAACCTCTTACAAATCTTCTAATAACGAAAACTGCGTTAAAGCACACTATTATCACGAATGCACTTAAACACATTTGACCAGCACATGAATTTTCATGAATAAATCTATTCTTCAGCTCCGATTGTCGTCATTTTGTGCACTATTTTAATACTACAAGAGAATATAGTATTTTGTCGATAGTAAAGAGACTGTATACGGCAAGGAGTCTATATACAATATAAAAAGGAATCAAGCGCAGTATGACACACATTCCTAATACCGTAGGTAATGTTAGGTCAAAATTGATAGCTTAATTTTCTGTGTAGATTCAAGGATAATTTGTGCAGTTTTGCAACATAGGAATGATATTTAAAATTTTATTCTCTAGAAAAATGGCCATTGAATGGACATCTGTTAGCTCCAAATGTCCATTCATTTCAAATAGTCACCAATGGCCGTTTGGCAAATGGTTTTCCAATGACCATTTCAACTAGAGTTATAAAGGTTAAGGGTGTATGCAACGAAAGTGTTAAGCATGAGACCCTATTATCGACTGTCCAAAGGCATTATCTATTTCTCTTGCTCCAATTGAAATTGCCTTTAGTGGGATCAGTCGTTAATAAGGTCCTTTACACTAGTATAACTTATTTCCGAACTTGATGTCTAATTTCTTCATAAAAGCATACGCTATACATACATGACAAAATTTGCGTCACTTGTTGAGAAGCAAATATTATGTAAATTATGTAATTATATACCTCTGCTATAATAATGCACGTAATATTTGTCATTAGCTATTTCTGACATCAGATCTTTTAAATGTCGAACCATTTTGACGGAAAGAAATATAAGGTAACACCCACGAAATTAGCGATTCACTTACCTTGCTCAAGTTTAAGGTTTCGAAAATGACTTGCAACTTTTTTCATTCTCCCTGTACTTTATTTAGTTAATTAAATACATGAATTACTGAATAATAATTACTTCGTTTCTAGACCTCGTACGCACAGCACTGATATAAATGTTCACTTGTTTGACCGTTATCGCAGAAGAAAAGGAAGGGTTACGGAACGGTGTGCTAAAACCTTCAAACGATATGCCATACCATGGTTTACACAAATCTGAAAGTAAATACTGGAAGGGTTACGCGAGGTTACGCTTCATCTCTAGTTGAAATGGTCATTGGAAACGATGGGTGATCGGAAGGTTATACTGCAACTTCGTTTGAACATAGGGTTACGTGAGGGTAACGCAGGCTACGCTTCGTCTTCCCGATCGCGACTTAAATTTAATTTGTATTTAATATTGTGTATAATCAGGCTTAATGGACTGTCTAATGTGCTTCTCCTTCATTTAACAATGATGATTATGTTAATGCCAGTATATGTGGATCATATTTTATGACACGTCTTATCCAAGATATGATCATATAACGCAAATTTCTCATAAGTAGCACAGATAGCAGTGTGACTCTATGATCTCCACAAGTTGATCCACCCATTCAAATCAGGTTTAGTGATGTTTAATAATGTATCTTCAATTGTAATATTATGTTGCTTGTAGCTGTTAGTTTCAATATATATGAAAAAGAAAACTTACATTCTAACACATATGCTCATGAAATCCCCGATGAAAAGGAAGTGTTACGGAACGGCAAGTTAAAGCCTTCGTTTGGTAAAATGCCATACCATGTTAAACTAAGTGTTACGCAGAACTGAAAGTAAAAATCGGAAGAATTACAGGAGGTTAAGAGCTATGCGTGAGTTAATGGTTTAATTGGTTGGGGAAATAAAAAAGTAGATAGATTGTGGACAATACAAATATATTAATCATAGAGATTTTACAACTAAAGAAAAACAATTTCATGAGAGCAGAAGTTGTGGCAGCAAATTAAGGGGGGAAACCAAAAAAATAGCGTCTCATAAAGCTCTAATTAATAAAATAGTATTCAGTGCGAGAGCTTGAGAGACGGCAAAGGAAAGTAGTTCTGAGCAACGCTATCTCCAATAACCTACATCCGATGCAAACTGAGACTGACGTGGGAAAATGCTCAGCGTGGAAATTTGCAAGAGACACACACACGGAGGCATAGAACTGAAAACTTGTAGATAGTAGTTGCTTGGCGTAGTGCATGGAGAAAGAGCAGAGAAGATGATAAGAGGGAAGAAGAAGCGCGCGAGAGAAGCGATAGAGAAAAAGAGGTGGGAATATGGGAGGTTGGGCGGAGACTCTGGTGTGTGGTCTAGTGGATGACGGACGTGCAGAAGCAGGGATGTTTAACGTTCTTCCGAGGATGCAGAATCTTGGTCACGCTAATATGCGGACAATGGGGATGAGTAAGAAAATGTATTAGCGTCTAGGGTTGCTTTTGAAAGTGTGCTTTTGATTGAAGGTGAAAGTGGAATCGGAGTGTTGTAAAGGTAATTATGTTGGAGGTGCGCCATGATAGGGGGAGGGGAAAAATTTATTGGGTAGTGAATGAGGTAATTGATGACGATATGATAAGTAATTCGTGTGTAATAGGAAGAAATGTAATGAGTGTTGGATGGGTAATTAATATGTGTAAGAATCGCAGGTAATAAACAGGGAATATGCGTGTATTTTTTATTGTTGTGAAGCCCCTTCATCCCTGTGTCTGTCAGTGACACAAATTATATCCCGTGAGACCTAGTTAAATCAAGCGAGTCCCTAAAGGGTCAGAGACAGCATTAAGAATTTAAGACAATTACTACAAATAACATAACTCCAGTATCTATATTGTTTCCTACTACATTCATACATAAAATTCACTATTTTCAATGATGCTCCAGATTAATAAGTGATCCGATTCTTCAGATAAATTATACTTAAACCAAATGAGAAATTGAAAATATTTTGCGTGACACACACACACACACACACACACATATATATATATATATATATATATATATATATATATATATATA
>NNCF01129384.1:531139-566346 GCA_002313205.1 Laupala kohalensis
CAAGTAAGGTGAATGTCACTACCAAAAATGTGTCTTAAATAAAAATGTTTCCTTTAAAGTATTTAGAAAATTTACAACTAATTATTATTATTATTATTATATTACTATATATAATTTGTGTCATTCATAGAGTAAACGATTCTGCTCCTTTTTCACCTTTTTTGAAGATGAGTTTGCTTGGTTTATATTCTGACATTTTGCACTGCAATGAATGTTCTCTGAGATGACAACAAAACCTTATTATTTCTCATAAATAAATTACAAATTATTTTGCTGAACTTCGTTGTATCGCATGTATGTTTGTATGTAATTATGTAGTTTGTATAGTCACTGTTGACAAGCATGAAATACTTCTAACAAAATGTAAAAAATAATTTCTGTACGATATCTGTTATAAACTATTCTAATAGAGGTTTTAAAAATACCAAATTATCAACACACAACGCATAATCAAACAAAACAGACTTGACAGTTCTTAAATCCTTGGTACTGACAAATGTGAAGATACTCCACATTTTACCCACAAGTAAGCGAAATCTTTGTGAAACGATTGTAATTACGTACTTGTTATTACAAGTGTCGTTCGTAACAAGTTGTTACTTGCATTTTTGTTGAACTGACTTCAGTTCTAGAGTTGACGTGGGGTCAACTGTTAAGAAGAATAAGAAATTAATAAGTTGCAGTTGACAAAAGAAGTGACTACAGACTATACACTAGACCCTTCTCCCGTCTTAACGGCTCGTTACTGGTTTCAGCGCTCCAAACGAAATTTTGAACCTACTACTCCCGAGACTAGTTCTAGAAGCGGCCGCCAGGGCACGTGGAAGACACGATTTCCTTCCCCTCCCCTTCTAGGTACTGTACACCCTCCTAGGTTCTGTATCCATCCTCCCACGTTCTAATGCTACCTCATTTCATATTGTATTTAGCTGAAAATACTTTCCCTGCAAAAATTAACATTTGTGAGTAGTTAACACAATGTATAACTCAAATATTTTACTACACATTTGAAACAGAAAATGCAAACAGGACTCAATTAACTGGAAATTTATACAAAGAAAATACATACTAGCTCTTAATTCTACTTCTTCATAATAAGATTACATGACATTGTCACAGGAATATACAATCCTTCATACAAAATACTAGCAAAAAGCAACTCATTTAAATACATTCACCAACTATTTGGAGGAGTAAATAAATAAATAAATGAGACTGATAAAGCAAGTCACATAATAAACAAAAGAAACAGATAAGTCCGTAAATGTGGTTTAATTTTATCAACTTTGTGGGGAAATGTCATCTCCACTGGTTGTATAGAAAGCAGCCAATAGAATGATAACTTTGTTTTAAGCTACAGTGGTGTATAAATCCCTCTGTTCATTGCACAGGGTATAACATTTCCATATATGTTATTGTTTGAGTGAAGATGAAGTGATTGACAAAAATATAATGCAAGATTTACTATTGTTCACTGATTTACTAAGTTCCAAAGTAAACAAATATTTCTGCTTTCTTATTGGTATCAAAGAATCCAATGATAGCAGAATAAGTCTAGAAGACTTTCAGTAGGGTGTTTTGTAAAGATAGTAACAATAAAATGAAAAAGAAATGAAGACAATCAGTCAGTACCATTTAACAATAATCTACCAAGAGACAGTCTCAAGATTTTCCATTCTACAGGTTGAATATCAATTCATCAAAGAAATGGGAGAGGTCTGACAACCTGAGAATATCTGTGAGAAGACTGACTTCGCAATAAGAAATTTACAAAATGAGTACCAATGTTTACTTTAAAGAAAAGCTTGCCGTAAAACCCTTTATGTAACCATAGAATAACGTGACTAGATTTATCAGTCTCATGGTTAAAAAAAGATTACCGTTTTACAAACACCACATTATTTTAGAACTCAAGTAGTAAACTAACAAAGTGAAAGTTAAATTAAATAACAAGTAGTTTCAGAAAACCAAAATAAGCCACAATACATTAAGTAGTAAATAAACAAAGTGGAAATAAAATTTTAAACATGCATGTTTATATTAAAACAAAAAAAGGTAACTCAATGAAAAATGTAACTCTTCTATACACTACATAAACATTTATCAAAAATAAAATTCATCACAGGTACATAACGTTAAATAAGATGCAAACACCTTTTTCTCTCTTGTTATTCGTAACTTACTGCCACATGTCAGGTATAACTACAAATAAATGATTTACACAGAAACAGAATCTTACATTTTAACTAGGTACTATTTCTTTAAATTTATGTTTTAAGTTGCAAATTTAATAGCTCATTTAGTTAATGAACTGCCTCCTACGTAACCTAACCTACTTCTCAAACTTCTATACAATTCAGGTGTATTATTAAATTTGTTATGTTTATTTACCCATGTAGAGACGTGAAAATCAATGAGATCACTCTTCAGGACATCATCGCAACATCTGGAAAACACAACAATACAATATTATCAGTCAACATACTTACTGTGAAAATCAGTTCAAATACAGTAACTTAATTCACCAATGTTCGTTATAATTCATTGATTACAAAAATACAAGAGAGGTAAATTAATCTACTGTAGAAGTCTTTGGGATAAAAATGCACAAAACACACTCTTGAGTGAAAAGTATGCCGCACTATCGGACCTATAAATCTAATTCACTTATTCTCATCTGAAAGAGAATGCAACTCGTATTAGTATACAACAATATACACTGCCAATGTGGCCAAGGTCATCAATGTATTCCCCGCATGTTATGTGCCAATTACTTCAAACATCAAATTACTGAAATACTTAAAACGTACTATTACTTACTCATTTTCGCACCCAAAGAAAATTTATGTCCGGAGCGCCGCCAGAACTATTGAATCCCCAAGAGGTGCCCATAAGACATTGTGGTATTACTTAAAGAACTAACACATCAATTTTCGTAAGCCACAAACAGATTTAAGTAACGGACAAAAATGACAGCATGTTTCGTACTCCACTGTTCAAATTGATTCAAATCTCGAACTCACAGTTCGTCACATCAAAATATCTTGCTTCACGATTTCATTTCAACCGGGGCATGGATCAACCGTTTTCTACTGATTTCAACTTCACTCACTGCGAGCAATAACAAGCCAATTGGAGAGCGAGAAATACGAACTTGCTGCCATCTATTGAGCGCAACCACAAATATAGCTGGTGGCGCTGTCTGGACGAAATGTTTCACAAACTATTAGAAACTTCAGACCCTTTCGCCCTATCCTGTTTCCTTAACCTGGAAGCGACTTGCTGACTAATCTTAGCCTTCCAGTATTATTAAAATATTCGTCTCTGTAGCCAACTATGAACGAAGCTTCAACAAAATCAAGTTGATCAAATCATAACTTAAGTCAACACTGAGCGACAAACGACTCAAACTTAAGTCAACATTGACCGAGGAACGACTCGACGACCACCTTCCTAGCACTTGTGTTCTTCAGATCCTTAAGAATGTGGTGTAATGTTTCGTGGTTTTCACACGAGAAGTTAAAAAATGTTATTCTAGAATTTTTTCAAATGATCTGCATTTTGATTTGCAGTAAAGCTTATTTTTGATTAGTAAATCTATATTACCGTAATTATGCCAAAATACCCCATTATAAGTCTTTGATTTGCTGAATTCAAAGGATGGTGATTTTTTTGAGTGTTCTAATAGTTAATATGGTTGGATCAGGTATGGTGGCGAAGGGGGAGGGCGCTTTTTTACGTTTACCCAGGGTTCTTGTGGTTCTCGCAACGGCACTGCAAATCTTATGTAATCTATGAGATTGAGACAATATTTAGTCCCACTCCACACGGCTCCGGAGGTCGGTCACTAATGACTGAACATCCCGGTCTCTGGTGGTCGACGTCATAGTACAATAGACCACCGCTGGTGTGTCACTCTCAACCCTTCTTCTTATTAGTCTAGACAATGCCGTCAAAGAATGAAGGTCTATTGCTACAATGTCATCTGCCGTCTTGTGCGCATGCGCGGGAGTAGCAGTCACTTGTGGACTAATATAATAGGTCCCATTTGAAGCGATATCTCACGACTTTGGTGAGGGTACAGTAACCGAACAGTAGTAGATTTGTCACTAATAACCGCCAATGTCCGTAGTGTAACAGGGTCCAGTAGAAACAATGTTATTTAAAGACTTTAGCAACTCTCGATTACTAGTGAACGACCACCAGTGGCCTAGTGTATTGGGGCTCTTATGACTCATACAGTTTTAGCTTCCCGTATATCTGTCGCTTCTCAGGATTATATTTAATTTATATTACGTTTTGTTGAATGTTCTTAATATGTAATTAATGTTTTGTGCCCCATCCTAATTATTATTTTAACTATTCATTATGTATCTATTTGTTTAAATCCCTTATTTTTAACAAGAACTTTGTTTGTTTCCTTTACGTTCAAAAACATCAGCTCATTATTTGAACTGGTCCTCCGTGCTTCATTTATATGGCAACTGTTTCTCTGAGAGGATAATGGACTTGCATGATAAATATACCGGGTACCGCCTTCCAATGGCAATGTATTTTCTGAAATAAATCATCTAGTAGAAGTTGTGACTGGAGAAACTAGTATTTTTAGATGGAATGCCCTTTATTTTCATGAAAAATGTTTTCACATTTCGCCAGAGATTGACTGTTATATGACTAGATTGTGATTACCCCACTCTCATCTTCACAATCACACTGGTTCACAATATATACGAGTCATTGAAAACTGTAAATTTTTTGTCAATATATAATGACACAACATAGATCAGTTTTTAAAGTGTTTCTCAATTGATTTCTTCCGCTATGTAAATATCAATTATGAAGGGTCAACCTCCTCAAAACTCCACCAGTTTAATTTTGTAGAATAATACGGTTTTCTCATTCAATTATAAATAAATAAGAAATTAATAAAGCAATTAAAAAATCTTTACTTTTCTCAAAACAGAGGAACTTATATTGAGTTTTTAAATTATGCATTCATATAGTGATCGCTCGTAATAAATGTCTAATTAGTAGTACAAAATTATCATGCACTGTTTTTATTCTTTACTCATTCGTTCTTCTGTAACTCAGAATTGGGTTTGCAATTATACATGTTATCAACATTGCATTATCAATTCATTTATACTACAGTGTAAATAGCATAGTAAAATAACAGGATGTTCTTTATGTCACAGTTCGTTATCATGACAAAATTCTCTTTATACTGAAAAGAAATTAATTAAAGAAAAATGTGCAATGTTTAAATAACAGAAGGAGGATTCATCTATCATGAAGGACCTCCACTCCAATGGCTCCCCCTCTACTGTTGTACAAAAGGTCTTCAAGCGCAATGTACGGAAAGAACGGAAAGATGATATGGGCACGATCGCAATACAATACGTTCCATGTCCATCCAAAATCCTCAAGAGAAATAAATGTAAACAATTGAAATTGAAGATGTGTTAAGCCTCAGAACATTAAGGAGTATACTAATCAAACGAAACTAGGAGATGAAAATAAAAAATTCATGGAATGCATACTACGCAAATGCGGCTAAGAAATCATTGGTAATAGAGAAAGACTTGAAAAATCACCGTGCGACTGAAAGAAAGCCGTGCGCCAGACAGAAACCTTCAAGTCAAGGTTGACGAACCACGCCTGGGAAAACAGATATCGCATCACATGGGACAAGGATTCCCTCCTCACCAGAGAAAATGACTAGAAAATGCGAAAAATCAAAGACACCGCATACATCAGATTAGCTAATAACCCATTGTCAATCATCCAGTGACATTCATCCCCTATCGATACAAATAATATGAGGTACGAATAGTAGGAGCACACAACAATAGCATAAAGTTGGAGTAGCACAACGCAAGAGAATAAACACTTCACCTACATCATCGGACCCAGTTGCCCAGTTGTAGTGTCCTCGACTTGAAAACCGAACTACCTTGTTTCGAATACCGGTGCTGTCTAATACCTGTGTATGTCCGAAACAAAGTGTGCTATACACCTGGTGAAAATGCTAAATCAGGTCAAGATGATGGGTTATGTGCAAATCAATAGCAATAAAAAATTAAACAGGTGAGTTTTAATACTTCTAAGTATGCGGTAAATTATCATCAATGTCAATTTATTAGTTTGGCTTTTGTGATCAAAGGAAAGGAATATATAACACAATTGACTTGTTTATATCAGTTGTCGTACTCATTCTTGCCAATATTATATTGTTCATGAAGAGAATTCATTACTATCCTTTGAATTGAAATTTATATTACACAACAATTTACAAAAAGGTAATGTTTTGTTGCTTCACTTTCAAACAAAATAAAAGCGCAGTTTTTACATATTTCGAGGGCTGTTCATCTACGAATAATGCCTTTCTTGAAAATGAAAACCTTACATATTTAATTTGTAACTCAAATTTATTTACGTATTGAACTAGATTGTGGAATATTGTATATTATTTAAAATACCAGTGAAAGATACTACGATGCAGAGTTTGCAGAGTATTTGCTGGACTGAATGATAGAAGTCTTCCTAACAGGTACAGTTTCAGGAGTAGGGATGGCTCCTCCAGTTGCATGGTATAGTCCATCGGGAACATAAGTTCGTCGTTCCGAGTTTTGTTTTGCCATCTGATAGTCTCCCGAATCGAAAAACTTTTGCTTATTAGCGAGTTTCTTATGCAAAAGAACTGAATTTCCACTTATGAACCTTCCAGTAGAGAGAAATTTAGCTTCTAATTTACCCTCTTCTCCATTTGAAGTAGACGCTTGATACGTTGTATTAGAATCAGCGTTTCCTGAAGTTCGTTCATATTTGGTTGTATCGTCTCGTACTCCTGACATGCTACACTTTATATTTAAAAAGTTCTTTTATAAACCTTCTGAAGGTTTTATCACTAAGTGTAGGAAGTTCTTCAACGGACATATAGAACGTTAACTTTTTTCAACAATCACGCATTCACGTCAGCTCAGGATGAATACGGCTCACGACCGTCTCGATGAATATAAGCAATATCATAGCCTTCTGCAAGACGGGGCTACCTTGCTTGGTAGTTCATAGGTTAGGGCACTATAAGAATAGGTATTCCATGACTTCCTACAATTACCAGGCTGGAACATGCTTTATGTGGCAACGGTGTACCGTTGACCGGCTTGGTTAAATGTGTTGACTTTAGTTCAGCGAACGGATTGCTTACGCATTCATATTCTTCGTGTCAAATGAATCTGAACTTCAAGTAATTATTTTTTTATTGTGGTCACGCTATATTTTTTAGCTTCTATGATATTGACGACTAAATATATGAACGTGTTAGCTCTTTGAACTTCTCTTTGGCGTCCTGCCTACGAGACCGGTGTTGCCAAGCGTTAGACTCCTGTCTGGTAATTATAGGAAGCAATGGGTATTCTCATACAGCAATTTCGGTTCTAAACTTGACACGTGCATGTTACGAGTTCCATGAAAAACATCGATAACTAAATTGGTCCGATTTTCCTTTTAGAGTAAGGAAAGCGTTTTAAATGAAATCTTGAGATAATAACGAATGTTTTCTGAAATTGACAACCATACTAATATATAAATACGTAACACGAAAATGTGCCTGTATATTCGCTACTTAAGCACGACTAAACCATGGAACCGATCGTGATGAAGTTTGGCAAGAATATAGTTAAGATTTTCAGGACGGTCATCGACTAAATTTTATTTTAAAAATATGTAGTAAGAAAGATAGAGATTGGTTTTGACCATAAATGTCGATAAAATAGGGAAAAAGGAGAGAGATCTAAACGCCTAAACGGTTAGAGATAGGTGACAACTACCACCGGCAATATTGTTCGCCTCAAAGAGTTCTACAAAAAAGTCCGCGGCAGCATATGTATGTTTACCTACATTATCGAAAAAACGTTATAAAAATAGGAGCGTTAAAATACTTTAATTTAAGCGCATAACAAGAAGGTAAAAATCAATCATCATAAATTTAATATTTTTGTTTTGTTTTATGCATTTAACCACGATTAAAATCTTCTTTAAATCATAAAATTTGGACGAACGGAAGATTTGAAAAGCGTTTTAATGAAATGGTGCACCCGCGCTGCCACTGTTGTGTCTTGCTTTGGAAGCGTAAATTCGACCTGCGCGGTTCCCTGTGAGTGGGGTCGTTGGTCTAAGTCAAAAACTTTCAGGCAGCGCCGGGTAATCAGCTAGTAGGCTTATAAAGAAAAGCCCATAGTAATTTACAGTCAAATAATACAAAATTTTGCGCAGAAAGGGTATGAAAATTCATCGCCACAGGATAGAGAGTGGTTCAAACTATCATTTGAAACATTTATGGGAGTATTTAAGCCTAGTTGCTCTGACGGACATAATACCTTAAGCAAGTAACTAATATATTTTTCGAAACACCAACTTTCTGCTAAGGACTTCTCCTTGTACGGAGTACGCCTACATAACGTCTGGGAAACAACGCATCTTCCTGAGCTAAATACCTTACCTTACTTCCTCTACCAGTCCCTTTACTCACACCAAAACCACCACCCACCTGTACTGTTACTTGCTTCGTCTCTCGCCACTTCCATTTCTTTCCCCGTCATCGACCTGCCTCTACCTCTTATCTCACCTCACTCGTCCAAACCCTTTCATCTGCCATCCATAACTCCTTCCGCCCTAAAATACGGTTATAACCTGCGGTCAATAGTTCGATGCGATGCTCGAAGATGACAATTAAATTCAAATTCTCCTCAAACACCTCAACTCAATTGCGTCTCTCGAGAAAATAAAATATCATAAGGTTCAGACCCATTCCAACATAGTAACAGATATTGATGTTCTTTTTCTTAACAATCCATTCGATTTGTTATCTATTTGAAATAAGCTTAATATTATCAACAACCAAATCCAACTTCATTCATATTTTACAGCAAGTATTCGTCGAAATACTATAGTGAAATAATTTGTATTATACTATATTCAGTAGTGACCAAATATTTAATTTTATTCCGGTGTTGCTTTATAATTTACCTGCTTTCTCTTTTAAAATAGAGCATTAAATGTCATCGTACTGCCTCTGGGTAATAAGTTAATTTGGATTATCGTGTATAAGCGCTCTGGTTTTATTTCTTGAAGTAGGGACATGGGTAACCAATGGAAACGCTAGGTTACGTCCGCATTACGGTGGCTCCCACTGTAATGCTTTAGTTTTTTATGGGGCTTTAAGGCTCGTCAAAGGCAAGGTTATTAGAGTCCTTAATTAATGCATTAGGCGTAGTAACTGAAATCCCACTTGAGGTTTTATGTCACTCCATACATGTTTCTTTCTCAAGTTTTCTAACGTAAGTTTATTTTAATCATGTTGAAATTCGTGGGAGAATTCACTCCTACTTATTACAGGGTTTTATTTTGGTTTCATTGTACATTAAATAACATTACTCTTAATCTCGCACGATACTACTCTTTACTGTTTTAAATTTTTTCGGACTTTATCATAGGAATCTTCCCTTTTTCCTGTTCTAACATGACTGACTCTCTTCTTGCCACGCAGTGAATAGCGTTGGCCATAACTCATGCAACTAAACGTGAATAGATCGTGCTACTGTCTGGTTCACTAGCTGCCACCTAGAGACTTACATGTTAGAGACCTACATGTAACATCTTACATGTAGCTCTCTAGCTCTAACTACCTCACTCTGTCACCACTTTCTTGTTCCGAGACGTCTTGACCAAGAGATGCTCTCTGTCACGTCATCATCGACTCAACACTTACATTCTTATCCTTGGCGTCCGGAATGATTCACCTACTGGATAATTCTTATTGTAATTTTTTTTACTATGCAAGTAAAAGACAAAAATTTAGTTTAGTTTTAGTTTCTACACAAAATTTTAGAAAAATGATACAACACCATTTTCAAGCAGTCGCGGTCCGTATGCGTGTAAACGCACTTGTGCGCAACGCAGTTTTCATCGTTTTTAAACCAAGCTAGCTCGAAAATGATGCTTCGAAGGAAAAAAATATACCAACCTTTTTTGTAGGTAATTTTATAATCTATAAAATTCACGATAACTATTTTTACGATAAAACGTATCGCTGAATAGATATTTTTGAAAAACAGTTTTTCGTGACTTTTGACCTTGAATAAATTTTTTAGCACAAATGGGATCGTTGAGGACTTTTGATATTTCATTTGAAGGTTAAGGTGTATACCAAATTTCATCTCTGTGAGAATTTTTGCTTTGTGGAATGTCTAATTTTCCTGGACTAAATGAGGAAGGTAGCTAACCGACTTCCGATATTTTAAAGGATGGTGGAAAGAGATAAGGGAGCTTTAATCGCGCTATTAATTTGTCAAAGGATTTTTTAATTCTCTTTATGATCATATTATAATTCGTCTCGATTGAATAATAATGATTATGATTAAAAAGTAACACTATGGTGCAAAGTGCCGTCAACAGGCGCATGGTACATGTTGCTTAGAGAGTAAAGCAAAAAGGATAAATAAAAAAAAAGATTTATTTAATTATTCCACAAATGTTTGCAAATAATTACTTTAGATTTTCAGGTTTCTGATCTTAGTCGTTAATTTAATGTTAATCGAATTCAACATTTTTGTGAATGTAATAGAGGCGTAACTAAAACGTCGCATACTCGCCTTATAACGGAAGAAGAGATCATATTTGAAATACTAATTTATCAAACTTTCTCTTTGCTTTTGTCGAAATATGTTGGTCTGTGTTAAGGAAGGAGACAAGGATTTTTTAATTTATTGAATATTTACACAACAGACCTACATCACGTGATTATCATGTTGTGACTGCGAGAGCTGAGCAAATCAATTCGGAAGTATATGTCTGTTTGGGAAACCAAACGTGTCAAGAGGAAAGCAATGGCGAACGATTCGAAGATCTTCCAAGTTCATTTCGAGGTAGAACACGCGAGAGACCTGGAGTATTTCACTCATCCACGTTTCCGATCGGTTTCTTCTTTCCCTCTGCTGGTGACGATATTCTGTCGTATCCCAGACGCACTGTAATGTCCTTTTAATATTATTGTGATTTTAAAAGTTATTTTTATTTCACAAATAAAGTCTACTATTTATTGGTACATTGATCATTTTCTTGGTTTGAGATTTGTTGGAAAATGAATATAGGGTATTGAATTCGTACTTTGTGACCAGCTAACTTCTCAATTACTATTTGTAGATATAAAACCATATAATCTTTATGAAACATTAATTTACCTCTGTAATATTTTACTTGATACATAACATTTTAATGCATGTCGTATGGGTATTTTGATTTAATTGTATATCAAGTAGTTTCTAAAGCATAATACTAAATCGTTCTTCAAACATGATTATACATTCTGATAATAAACATAAACTCATTAATTCCGCTACCCATACTATAACAAATAATATAGATACCTGTGAATATTTAATACTATCTATAGCTTAGCGAGGAGAGAGTACACACCCCTGTTCTTTATGATTTACCCCCTCCCCACCCGGTTGTACGGATGTTCCTACGGTTGTGGCCTCGAACGATTTTGGGTCTGCGCCCTTTTTGGAATCCCAGTCCGATCCTGGCTGCCACGGTATATTGATATTGACACTATTTGTACATATAATCGCGCTCAGATAGCGCCACGGTGCGCTCATAATTGACACAACTCGTGAAAATAGGGAGGCCATGTCAGCCTCGTTAATCGCACAAGTTGCGTAGTCTACTACAGACTTGTAAGAAAAATGGGTGTTTATATAAAGGTTCCAGAGACGGGTTTGAACTCGCGGGCGCATGATTCTGCAACAGGCACCGCAATGCTACTGTGTGATCTAACAGAGCAAATGTTTTGTAAGCGTGTGAATGACAATCTGAATTAGAGTAATGATATTTAACGTAAGATTTTAAATTCAAATGAAACACTCTACATGGGATTGAAATCTGCCACGAATTCCTCAATGATTAAAATGAACTTAAGTTCAAAAATTTGATAAACAATCTATAACTTGTAATAAGTGACAAGATCTCAAGTGGAATTTTACTTACTGAGCACTTCGCAGTGACAACGTAAAATTTGAATCCATCTATTAAAAACCTCTTGCTTTAAAAGAAATTAGGAGTCAAAAGATCCAACTCGGAAATAAGACTTATATATTGTCTTTTTTATCCCAAAGTATGTACCAACCTAGATGTATTAGCGGCGAAGTGTAGCTTGTGAATATGGTAAGCCTGCGACGGGTTCGGTATTTTCACAAGTTGGCCATATAGTGGGTTAGCTATTATCGCAAGTTGTGCAAATATTCACTTCGTCGGGGTGAACGGCTCACTGGAGGAACTTGTTCCTTTGTATTCGTTCTAGAAATGCAAAATTTCGTTCGCCAGAAGGAACGAGTCGTTCACCGTTCACTCCCTTTCCGGGCACAGACCAATCGTTCACTCAATGTCGTTCCATCGTTCACATGCCGCTCTTGTCAGCGTTATCTAATTGTGCGGCCGGGCTGGGGGGGGGAGATGTTATGAATTTCACATTCTCGCGCCATATAAAATCTTAATACCAAAATATGAGATATATAATTTAGAAATAGTTAATAATGGTAATTGTGTATCAGAGCTATGTAAAGAGAGGGAAAATGGGAGATGTTACGTATCCCATATTCTTGTGCCACATAAGACTAAAACGAAATGGCTTGAGTTCACATTAATATTATAGTGATTTTTTATATCTTTTTATTCTTTAAACATTAAATTATTTGTGTCGATGATGCCACTTTGTCTCTGGACCACTCTAAGAACTTCCCTACCCAAAGAAGCGTGTTGGTACTAGCCATATAGCACAGTGACACGAAGCAACGGTTGGACTGTGTCGGACGCGAACGGTGATCGGACTCATGAACGGCGTAGGCAGTAGGAACCAGTAGGAACGATCGAACTCAGAGGAAGTGGACTCGTAAGGACGAAGAACCTCACAGAACCGACCAATCATCCTTTCGGGGAGGATTTTTAAGTTTCAAAAGGTCGGTTCTTGACGATTTATGGCGACGATGAATGGTAATATTGGAAGATTTTGTGGAAAATGATTGAGTAAAGAACGATATTATTGGATTAACTGTTGGAGGATGTACAACAATATATACGGACCATTTTCTAAAAAATAATGAACATTTCACAAAACTAAAATACAGTGTTTTTGAATAACTTTTTATTCATTTATTAAAACCAGTATTGTTAAATATATCATACGACCTTGAGACGGGGCGAACAAAAAAATTACTGTGAAAGTTATCCATCTGACAGGGTATAAATATTTAGGTTTTTTGTTCTATTTTAATAATGTCATTTCGTATTTTGTTATGTTGCTGTGTTTAATATGTTTATTCTGATGAAATCCACAAATTAAGGGATTTGGCCATTGTTTAACCAATACATTTTCTACGTTATCACTCAAATTTCTGGGCAACTAAAGCAAACGAACAATTTTAAAATTTAGGTGAACGAAGAACGACCGTTCACTGAAAGGAACGATTGAAGTGAACGACTCGCTAAAAGAACTCGTTATTTTAGATTCGTTCGTTCACGAACGTCACATCTCTACTTACCTTGCACCTCATCAGGTGGTTGTAGGTTATGGATGTTGTATACAGGAAAAGTCATATCTTGTTGTATTGACAGTAAGGTGATACACCTTCCTAGTAAAATTCTTATTTCAACTTAAAATAAATACGTTATTTAAATAGTTTCGTTGGTACTCACCTAAAGCCCAGAGTGCTCAAAACCATACATTTGTTGAAATTAAGTTATGATACTTTTATAAAGTAAAATCTCGTTCTTTAATGGGATTTGTTTTTTGGTTCATATATGTACGACAATTTTCCTAGTTTAACACATCTTTTAAACGACTTGATTCCTTGTATGATATTAAGGAATGTACTGTTAAAAAAATCACTTTTATTCTCGCGGATTTGTAATAATTTTACTGTTGTACTACACAATACATGAAATATTTCATGTTCTCTTTTCTCTAAATTATATGAGTATGAATGCTTATTGGTGTGGGTTCAATGGTTTCAAGCAAATTGCTGATGGAAATAATTCTATTGCATTTTGTTTTGTTCCGATCCCTCTGGAGGATATTAAAGATATCAGTTTTGCTTGGGATTGTGCCGTGATATTATCAGGTACAGTAATTGACATACCTTGTATTTAAATTTAATTACTAAGTCTCACTGGAATTACTGGAGACAATTGGAAGTACATTAAACTTGATGACAAATTATTTTTTAATTCACTTTAAAAAATGATTTTTAGTAATTGTATTACTCTTTTGATACATTTTTAGTAGATTGTCACTAACCATCAATTCCTTCTTTGCCTGTATTTTTTCAAATAATCTTTTCATTTCCCTTATAAATCTTTTGTCTGTCTTCCTTTTTCTGATATTTTAAGGAGTAATTTTCATTTATGATCATTCAGTATAGTACCTTCGTCTACTATAATAATTAATAGTTAATACGAACAACCTTTTAAGTTGCCTTCATGTGATTTAATTATAATTTAAAAAAATTATTGTCAAAAAAGCAGTTACAAACTGCGTATGATCACATAGACAACAATAAAATAATTTACTCTCCGGAAGCCAGCAAGGAACCATCCCGTCAATTCCAAGCAAGGGCCCTAAGGCTGATGTCGATTAATTATTTCTGCAGCCCCTAAGATAAAAATAAGTAGCCATATGTATAATATCAATACAATACCCACAATTTTCTATTTAATAGAATACAAAAAAGTTATCTAACATGTAGGTACTATTATCAAATCCTTAATCAACTCAGAAAACATTTATAAATTATGACAATTAAAATAACTCCAAAATTAGACATATATTTTTGTAATAATATTTAATTAATGTCAGTTAAAGCATAGGGAAAACAAGATTACTAAAATCACATATAGTATACATAAAACATCGTTTATGTTAATTTGTCAGGACAATGCAGGAATCATTTTCACTTCTTGAAACACATTTAAAATTGAAAAATTGCATTTAGATATTTAAATAAACTATCTGTACTTTCAAAACAATGTATTCCTATTAGTTTTGTGAAATCTAGCGAAAGTGGTATGTCTGTACAACCAACTCAGAAATCTGATTTTAGATGTTCTTATTAATAATATTTATATACAAAAATTGGGATAATTTATCAATTAGTATGTAAACATGGTAGAAATAGCAGAAATCACGTCTATTCCAATTCAACCCTTTATCATTGAAAAATTTAAATAAAAAATCCTTTGATAGTGAACCTTGACAATACAAATGCCCTACCCTATTGAATTTTTAAGTTCCTATCTATAATAATTTTCTGTGCGTTAGTTAATGTGCCAATCTGTCAGGACAATGCACCTATCATTTTCAGCTATAAAATGTACGGTCCCAAAAATACCTGAAATAAATTTTTAGACATATCATTTTGGAATATTTGGATACAAAAATTGAGATATCTGAAGTGGTTTGTTAAGAGGTAGAGGGAAAATAATACACCATACCTTTGGTGTGAATGATAAAAACTTGAAAACAATTTAACCCTTCAGCACCCATTAAAAATGAAGTATCGAAAATACCCCAAACTTATTTCTGGATGGGTGTTTAAATAAATCTTTACATACAAAAGCTGAGATGATATCTTAATTAATGATATCCAAATAAAAACTGCTAGGAAAAAAACAAGTAGGTCTTGATATTCAAGACACACTTTGCTTCGCTTGTTAAGGTCTTTATCATTTCAAATTATTCATTATTATTTTCAAGTTTGTACAAATTTGTATTTTATTTCTAATAAAAATTCATAAAATTTTTATTTTATGATATTTTATTTATGATACACTAAAACATTGTAATATTATTATTTATAAATTTATTTTATATTAATCATACATAATATAATTGTGTATTTTATTTCAGTTGCCCCATTCTGATTTTCCTCAAGGTACTTTGATTAGAGTCAATAGGATGATTACTTGCTTGCTTCTGAAGAGCTTATTGTCCTTTGTGATTGTGATTGTACCCAGATTTCAACTGGTTATCAGTAAAGAATTATTTATCATTTCATGTAAATATTTTTTCTATTAAATATTTTTGTATTTTAATGATTTATGAAAAATAATGGTCTATTTTAGCATGTGATGTTTACATATCTGGTTTCCACAGAAGTATTTCCTCCTGCTTAAAAAAAATATCAAAACCTAATGAAGCTGTACAGGTAAATAACACTTCTTTTGTAAATGTGTATTTTATTCAGTAATTAATGAATAATTTATTGTGTTATTAATTTGGGATTTGAAAAACACATTGTTTATCAGAGTGTATGGTTTAGTTTTCAAAGGTTTCATGCAATGAAAATTATGCCTTATTGATTACTGAAGATGGAGAATGTTGGCAGTTCTTCTATAATCCCCCGAAATGGAAGCAGCTATTGAATTTTTGTTCAGTTGAAGAATCTGAGAGTTCAAATTCTAAGGAAGTGAAGACCATTAATGCCGAAAGAAAGAAACTGATTGGAGAAAAGAGACATGATAAAAGCAAAAAGACTATTTTGAAAATTTGTTGTGGAGGAATATTAAATGTAGCCCTTGACAACCAAGGTAAATTCAAAGAAATATTTCTAAATGATTTTTTTTTGATATGCAGTAGAACTGCATGGTTGTGGAAGTTATGCAGACAAATTTCAGCTTTGAGTAAAAAGAATTGCCATTTATGTCTACTGCTATGAAAGGTTTGTTTCTGAACCATTTTATGAATATGTAATATGTTTTAGTAGTCTGTTCAAGTCTACTTAATTCCACTTCTTTTGCATTTTTGGTATGTCATCTACTAATGTTGGATGTATAATAATAGTATATAGAATTATTAAAAATTATTTTTAACCTCTCATACAGTTTTAGGGCGGTAAACCAATCTGAGGTGAGATTACTATACCTATTATAAATCAATTGATTAAGAATAATGATTATTATAGATATTGATTAATAATAATAATGAAATAATCATTATTCTTGTTTCTGAATTGATTTAATTCCGTATTATTCAAGAAGTCTTACACAAAATTTATTTTAAATCATTTTATACATAGTTACATTCTGCAATAAGAACCCTTTAAGAACCTTGTTGTGACTACCTGATAAAATTTGGTAATGCTGTAGTTAATTATATTAAAGTTGATGAATTACATGAATTTAATGTATTTTCTAAAAATGTTTATGATCTTTATGAGGAAGTAGTTTTGTTTTTGCTTATAGAATAGTATTTGAGAAACTATACTTGCATGAATATTTTGTTGCAGGAGTTTGCTACAGCATTCCATCACCAATTACACTTCCAGGAATCAAAGTAATTGATGTTGCTTGTGGATTTGAACATTCTTTAATACTGGATGAATTTGGAAGAGTATTTTCTTGGGGATCAGGCATGTATGTAGACCTACAATTGTTCTTGATGCAACTCACACTTGTATTTTGAGTATTCAATAAAATGTAATATTGGCCCCCTTATCAACATTTCCTTAAATGTTTTTATTATATATTGCCTCCACAGTTAGTTTATGATGCAAGTTTTAAAAGAAGATAATAGTCTAACAGTTTTCTTTTTCAATTTTCTACTTTTATGTTATTTTTTGTTTGCAAGATCTTGTATCTTTGAGGTGTGAATCTTTCATGATTTGGTAATAACTTTCATGATTTGGCATGTAACTCCCAGATTCCTTGAAACACGAAATAATGGCAGTTACCCTGAATTTAAGCTTCTATTTGCAGCATTCAAAATTTACCTCGCTGTTTATTTTATCCAATTAACTTGAAATTTTTATCCGACCTTTTAAACGCCATTCCAAAGATATGGTAAAAATTTCATGTCGATTAGAATGAAATGACGGACTTGGGAAAAATTTCTTTAATATTTTATTAGTTTTTTTAATATAACAACATTGGTGTGACTTCGGCACGGGTTAACATTATCCCAGGTATTGGGTTGAAATATAAAAAAATTAGAGGGTATGTGTTCAAAAATAAAGAAGTCAAAAAATAAGGGACACCCAACTCCCTTGTTACAGGAGAGGACAGCTAGGACACAATGTTCTGGAGACGAGGGGGTGTCCAGTTGAAGTGGATACATTAAGTGGCTTGCATATTACAAGCATTGCAGCTGGTGGTTGGCATTCTGCAGCTGTTACATACAGTGGTATTCTCTACACATGGGGTTGGAATAACTCAGGTCAATTAGGTTTTCCTTCTTTTGAATCATCTGAATCTGTCTCGACTACTTCATCAGTTCATGAGGAAAATATTGAGAGTGTAGCAACTACAATAGATATTGTAAATCTCCAAAGAAATGATAGTGATGTGAGAGAAAACCAGAAAATATCTATGAATGTCAAGAGATTTAAGCTTGATACAACTATAAAAATTCAAACAGATGAGGATCAGATTACTGATGAAGGTTTAGACAAAATAATTGGTTTGAAGGGTTCTGGAAATAAAGAAATAAAAGACTACTGTGTTGAAGAAAAGAGAAAAGAAAGTTGTAAATTTGATAGTAGCAATGCATTTGATAATACAGCAGTGAGTCTGGATAAATCATTGACACAAAGAGATTTAGTAACCGTTCTTGCTGTGCCACAGGCTGTAAGTTTTCCTTGTGGAGAGGATGCCAATGTAACTGAAGTCAGTTGTGGTAATCGCCATACAGTTTTATTGACAGGTAAGTTTTTAGATAAGTTTTTTATCTTTCAGGAAAAATTGTAAATTATGAACAAAATTACACGTTACTCATAAATAATTTCAAGTGTGTTGTTTTTCAGTATTCCTAATTTATTTGAGGACATTCCTATATTATCATGTAACTTTGAAAAACTTCTTTGCTTTCTGGAAGAAAATAAAACAGCAGTTTTGAAGTGCTGTGTTGCAATTAGTATGTAACTTATTTCTGATCCTCACTGCTTCTACTAATAACCAGTTTTATAGATGTTATTTTCAGTGTCATAAATTCTTCTGATTTTTCTTCCTTAAAATTTTTTCCTTCTTCTGAAATGGCTTCTTATAAATTAATTTTTTTCCATTACTAATTTTATTACATTGTCAAGTCTTATGGCTTCAAAGTATTCCATGTTACTTTTTGGGATTCTGATTATAGTGTGTAATGTAGTCTCTTGCAAATGACTCTTTTTTTATATAGAACAGACAAATTGTTTCAGGTTTGATTATTTAGAATGTTGACTATACAATAATTTATTGTCAAACAACCAGTGTTCTAGTTGGTAAATACTATCTGAATGGGTGTGTGTGGAATCTTAATTTTTGTCTTACATAATCACCATTAATTTTTTTTGTTTTGTTTTCTAAAGGTAACGGCACAGTTTGGGGTTGTGGCTGGAATATGTATGGTCAACTTGGAAAATCTCCAGATGTTTTGATATCTTCAGATTCCCTTTTAAATCTGAATATTAAGAGCAATAAACAGAAAATATGCAAGATCGTTTGCGGGGGTTGGAATACAGCTGTATTATTTCAAGGAGAAGAAAAGAAATTGCATGTCAAGTGACATATATTCAGAGATGGGTTTATATATTTGGTTTCCTTCATTCATACAATTGTAGCATTGCTCTATTGACAAAATTTTACCAACCTTTATTGAATAAAAATTTGAGTTGTTGAAAGGGATTTAAAATCCAAATAAATTATTGAATATTTTAAATCTTTTCTGTTGGTTTAATGAAGATTTATACTTGAATTAACTTTTTATTTCCCCCTCTCTTTAATTTATATTAATTTCTTGTGTAGGATAAAATGAGCACTGATTCACCTATGAGTCAGAATACATTTATCTTTTCTTAATTCAGAAAATGTCATTTGTTTTTAATGACATAATTGAAGTTGCTCATTTTGATTCACAAAATGACATAATACTTGAACATTTTAAAAAGTTTCTTATAGGCAACCAAATATAAACAAAGTTGTTCACTTTTTTATGAACATTATTAATCGGCAAATATGACAGTTGTGCTGTGCTAGCCAAAAGGATGAAAACCTATGTGTATGTGTGAAAGGGTGAAACCCTCTCCAAGTATGTCACCTCTTCTGCAAAATGAGCTTCAACATTCTGGTATCACACCACTGAGAACTCTCAGAATACACTTCTATTCTTAAGGTGCAACCAACAATCAATGTTTTTTTTTGCTTTATTAGTAATGTATTTAGTTCTAAGTTAGTTTGAAGTTTATTTCTTTGTATTTATTTGTCATTTGTATTTATTATTCTCTATTAAATTATGGTATTCCAATGTCCATTCCCATTACCAGAGCTTTGTGGGATGCTATAACACCCACCTTCATGGAATGTGTGGGAATAGTCAGGTTGTGCCTGTAGGGGTATAAAACTTGTCTTCACATGTGCATTCCAGTTGCCATACTAATCAAATTTATCCGCGTCTTAAGACAGCCCGTATATTTTTTTTTAGGGTTTTACTTCTTTCTTCTGCGCATAATACGTTTAACTTTTAAAAGATGGTTGTATTTGAACAAGCTGTGATTATTACTTTCGGCGCCCCTTGGAATATTAGAGATCACATGTCATTCATTCGACTTCGATAAAGACTCCTCTTGAAATTTATTATTATGATCCAGTGTTTATTTAGGTGATTTTTTTTGTTTTTGACATTCGTGTTATTCGAAAACTTTCGACGCCCCTAATGACCGCTACAGACATTTTAATTCGCACCGCTCGCAAATGAACGAAATCCCTTTCTTTGCTCGTTACTGTTAAGTGCATTGCATGGCTACCTCCGCTATGGAGAATTAAGGCCACTATCAGTCACCAGTAGCCCATTCTCTGCGTGTCCTAGTACCTACTAGAAGAGTAGGTTGAATTTTTTTCATAATTTCGATAGTGTTTGACTTATTCCCGCTCATCAGTCTGCACCCTTCTAGCAAGGCTAGGAACTGCACCTTACACGTGTGTGAAAATAATTGTTTCCAGTAAAGATGACCAACAAGCGACAAAATTTATCTTCATAAGTCTACACACTGAAGAGCAAGTTTCATATAAATATTTTTTTGTCAAAACAGTACAAACTGCATATGACCACGTGGAGGACAATAAATAATTTACTCTCCGGAAGCAAGCAAGGGCCCTAAGGCAGAGGCGGATTGAAAAATTTCATCTAAGTCCTAGGTAGATAAAAAGTTGTCTACGTGTTATAATACTAATAAAATATCAACAAGTTTGTAATTTAACACATTATTTCACATGTATTATTCTAAATATAGTGTTTATTAATCATAATTGAAATAACACTAAATTCACGATGTATTGTTTCAATAGACGCGCCCGTAGACAAAAACCTAGAGGACCTGTATAAAAAATCCATCTCTACCAGAAGGAAAAACGGAGAAAAGCCCCGAGCCAGGATGGGGTTACAGAATTTATGTATACAACCGTACCGAAGTTGAATATACACAAAACTAAATAAATATGAATCATAAGACAATCATTGAAGAAAAGAGTTTTTGAAATTGTTGTAAGTTATTTTAAAAGTACTTCCGCAGTACTACTGGTTTCGGTGGGAGTACAGGGCCCGTCTCACGAGAAAGTCCCTTTCGATTTGCTGGCTTGAAAAGGATGGTGCAATCTGCGCATGCGTCGTACGTGTATTCCTAACTTGCAAACATCGTCCTCTGCTAAACCTTTACATGTCAACAATCTCCCTCATCCATATCTCGCAGCGACTCCCGCGCTTCTGGGAACTTGAGTTTTCAATTTCTTTGTCATCGTGAGCGATTGCTGTGCATTGCTTCAACGTATAATATTCCATATGCTATGGCCTGTAGGTGAGCGCATAGCGGAAATACCGCACACATTTTTCTAACCTATTAGGCCTACATTCTTANATGGCCTGTAGGTGAGCGCATAGCGGAAATACCGCACACATTTTTCTAACCTATTAGGCCTACATTCTTACGTTATGAAGCGAATGTTTTTGGTGTAGCGCCCAACACGGGACGTCAACTCATTTCCGGGTCATTCTCGTGGGACGGTAACTACACAGTGGCATGATTCTGGAAATATATTTTACCTTTATCCAAATTCGTCTCGTGTAGTGTGACTGCAAACCAGAAATGAAGTTATTGCTTGTTCCATTGTTGTAGCGATTCTATTTGTTAATCGTCATTTTCGCGTTTTGATACCTTTTTTTGGAGGGGCTTTAGGGCTCGTCAACATCGAGGTCATTAGAGCCCATGTTTTGATACCTCTCTTGCTAAACTTAGTTGTATCATATTAAGTATAAAAACGATAACCACTCAGAAGGTAACTCGCCTTATTGAACTATTCAGAAAAAAAATTGTGATCTAGGTGCATCAGCTACCAATGACGGGCAGGTGATTTCACGCATTTAATTGCAGCGCACGCATCATATACTTGGAAGACAAAATAAGTACTTATTACCATCTGTTAAGGATCGAGTTAACGAAATTCAACATAAGTAAAAAAAATATAACCTTCTGGCTCTCTCTAAAGGAGTGATGTAGCCAATGATTATATATGGTTTGAAGTATGAACAAAGGTGTTAAGAAATATCACAGTGAAAAGTAGATCAGCAGCAGTTATGCTTGTTGCGACCTAGTGGAGCGTATTGTTGGGATTCGTACCAATTGATTTGGCCATACAAAAGTGGGTATTAAGAATTGCTCTGAGGACACTAGAAATAGATGACAAAACTATTAAAGTTGAAGAAAAGGGGCGGATGAAGAAAATAATGGACATATTAATAGAAGCGTGACAGATTCGATGGGAGAAGAGTGACGTAAACATTTTTTTTACCAGATGTGACATTCACTTATAAAACAGAAGATGGTTCCATCCAAGTTATGAAATGGTAGAAATACTTATAGGCCATGGTAGATTCAATAATTATTTACAAGGGTTCAAAAGGAGAGACGATGGAAAATGTTTTTGCTTACAAGTGGATCATGTAATGTGGGATTATTAGTATATGAGCAACGCACTCCATCGAACCGTACCCAACCCGGATCCATGCGAGACTCGCACGTCTTCTCTTCAATCCTGAAGTCGAAGTAAATTATTTACCTCTCAGATAGTCTTCTACCATTCTTAACTGACATTCTTCCTCTCTCGTCACCAAGACTATGATTACATGTTCCAATGTTGAAGACTTGAAGGCGTCTTTATAATGATCGCCATTTTCTCTTGCCAGTTCCTCTTTTGGCAGGATGTGCGATGCGAGTTACTTCCAGAATAGCATATATAGATGATAACGCATTTCTTTTTTTTAATTGGGAGTTTAGGACTCGCCAAAAATGCATTTCTAAAACCAAACTTTGTAGAGGAAATTTTTTTCCTGCAGCCTTGTGTCTTTTCCATTTCGAAAGGATGAGACTTTCGAGTAGTTTGACCATGTGTCGAGAAGACACAGGTCGAAATAGCGATGTCTGGTCAATGGACTTATATCCTTTTCGCAGAAGAAGTATCTTCCAGACCCTGTAGAGACACCATGATTGAGGCAACTGTTTAAGGCCGCCAACAGACTTTCTGGTAATTTACTAATAACTATCCGCTCCGCAGAAGTCTCAGTTTCGACTGAGTATGGGTTTGGCGAACCCACGGCCCCGAGCTGGGGACTGGTACTTCGCCACCAGTCCTCGGACACCGTAAGCTTTGGGCATGCTTCAGCGACTACCATTGGCGCGATGGTGGAAAGATGTGTGTAGCAAAGGGCGGAGATCTTGCCTTCATCGGCCGGGTCGCGACGAAGGATTAAACCTCTATAAATAAAACACTCAACCTCAAGTGTATTACGCACCGGTGAGGTGAATGGGTGTTGAGGATAAACACTCGCTAGCGGACAACCTCTGGGGTTGCTGCCGCACCTCAGGTGAATAAGGCTTTGTGGCGTGAAGCGGGGACTCCACGTCACCAGAAACATTTTTCTCCGAACTCGTGGGACAAAATGACATGTTTCGGTTTTCTCGCCTTGGGGAGTGGGTGTACCGGAAGGTGAGTATTCCACCCAAGGGTCTTCGAAGCGGCCGAGGATTCACAACCCTCCCGCTTCACAAGATAATAAGAAAAGGTTACAGAGCATTCCGTATGAGAATGATTTCATATTAATGTCACGAATAAACGGAAACTTTGATAAGGTCGCACTTTTTTATATATTCAAAGGTCTAGAAGGTCTCGTTGGTTCGTTAAAAAGTATAAAAAGGTTGGGAAACGGAACGATGCTGCTTGAAACAAAAGCAAGCAAGCATTAAAACTACTTGACTATAAACAGCTCTGAGAGTTCCCTGTAAAGCGCGAACTCCATACTGCACTTATTCGCAGCAAAGGAGTAGTATCTTGCAGGGACATAATGGATATGTCAACTGAAGAACTTGTTACAGAACGGGAGACTGACCATGTACTTGAGGTCAGTTAAATCATGAGGAAGGTTAATGGGGTTCCGCAGAAGACCAGTTCCTTCATCGTGACATTTGGCTGTCCTAAGCTACCCAAAGATATCAAAGCTGGATGGCTTAACCTGCCGGTGTGACCCTTTATTCCAAATCCTCTACGGTATTTCAAATGCCAGAGATTTGGACATACAACGACATCCTGTAAGGGTCGTGAAACATGCGGGAAGGAGGCACACGAACCCTGCGTTTCATGCCCGGTGCCTGCTAAGTGCATTAATTGCACAGGCAGTCACCTGGTATGGAGCAGGGAGTGTGCGCCTTTCTGAAAGAAAAGAAAGTACAGGAGATCAAGACTACGGAGAAGATCCCGTACGGTGAAGCACGGAAGAAACACAGGGAATTACGCCCTGTATTTTCTACCAGTTACGCCACCGCAGCGAAGACTCCTGTATTAATGAAGAACGTTTCCGGTCAAGTCGATTTCACTGACGTGTCTACGACAACGTCGTGCACATGTCAGTGCAAATGCGGGAAGAAAGATGTTCAAGCCGTTCTCGTTAAGCCGAAAATATCAACACCCCGTCCATCTACTTCAAAGAAAACGTCCAGTAGTGTGAAACCTACCACGGTAATTCAAGTCACATACAAAGACAAAACATGGTTCCAAGGTTAAACTCCTGAACCTTGTTGATTTTTTGAAAACGTCCTAAAAGTCGCAGAGGTGTGAAAAGAACATCTCTGTTCTTCCTTCCTCCGAGTCAGATTGGACAGAGTTCGACGATGACGCGGAAATGCAGTCATAAGCGCGAACCAGGAGGTTAAAAATCGTAATGCCCACCATACTTCACTGGAACCTTAAGGCTCTTAGCACGTCGCAGCTCTTAGCACGTCGCAGTCCGATTTGTATTTGCCTCAGGAGACACCTTTTACCAGATCACTCTCCCTCTCTGCGGGAAATATCAGCTGCAGATATGACAACACTACGGGAGATCGACCAAGAGGTGAAGTTGCCGTGTATGTTAAAAATAATATCCTCTACTCACCCGTTCTCCTACATACTCAAATCCAGACTATAGCAGTCATAATTCACAGCTTACCAACCATAAGCGTGTGATCAATATATCTTCCTCCGACACGAGACTCGGAGACTTCCCTCAGGGATTTAATTTACCAGGTCCCTCAACCATTCCTCTAAGATTTCAACGCCCACAGTGTACTGTGGGGTTCGTCGAGCGATTGCCCCAGGAGCCGACTGCTGAATTCTCATTGGCGTGAAGATTTATGTTAAATGAAATTTCGGGGAGATGACCCTCTTTGCGTTTGACACGGGGTCATGAACTACTATAGACCTGTCAATTTGCTCTCCTGACGTTGCAGATATCTTCAAATTGAAGATAGAAGATGACCTGAATGGTAGCGACCATCATCCTATCTGGTTGTCCTTGCAGGAATGCAAGCCCCAGAAATGGATGCTCATAAAGGCTAATTGGACACAACTCTGTCTGTCTTCAGAGAAACGGGTAGTGTCCAAGAGAGGGTCGACCATCTAACCCAGGTGATTCATCACGCCGCTGAAGAATCCATTCCGATAACATCTACGTTACAGGGAAGACCTCATGTCCCCTGGTGTAACGACGCATATCGGTCCGCCATTCAGGCAAGGCGTAGAGCATTGCGGAAATTTAAGGCTATTCCATCTCCGGAAAACCTCGCCGCATATCGGATTGCTAGAGCAAAAGCGCGCAGAAGAATCCAGATCAACCTCCTGGAAAGAGTTTCTAAACACCATTAAGAGAACAACATCGTCCACTAAATTATGCGAGTTAATCCGAAAGATATCTGGAAGGTATTCTCGAGTCCCAATATCTGGACTCAATTATCAGAGTCAGATTCTCACCAACAACAGAGAAATGGCAAGAGCGATGGCTGAATACTGTGCTTAACTAACATCTACAGAAAACTGCGATCCTGATTTCGCGAGGAAAAAGGAAATAGCAGAGAGCATCTCTTTGGCTTTTGTTCCTCAAACAATGAACCATATAACACTGCCCTCAATGTGGGAACTTGAGTCAGTTCTAGCGAGCCTACGATCCTGCTTCTGGCTCTGATTCCACTCATTATGAAATGCTCAGACAAATTAGTCTCGAATCGAAAGAATACCTCTTGATATCTTTCATGGTCTGAGGGAGTATTCCCCAATTCCTGGAAGGAAGCAACGCTTATCCCTTTACTAAAACCAGGAAAGGACAAAATTGCCATCAGTAGTTATCGAAGCATTGCCTTGACGAGTTGCGTCGGTAAAACTGGAGAGAATTATCAACCGACGTCTCGTCTGGTATCTTGACAGGCATAACTTGCTGAGTCGATCTCAGTGTGGTTTCAGGTAGTTCCATTCCATCCTGGACAACTTACTTCTTCTGGAAACAGCAATTCAAGATGCTTTCGTCCAATGACAACATGTCGGAATATTCATTGATATCGAGAAGGCTTATGATACTACTTTGTGTCATGGCATTTTAAAACAAATCTATGCCCGGGGATATTGAGGACACCTTCCTCTGATGTTACAGTCCTTTTTGGATCAGCGTTCCTTCTACTACAGAATTGGGAGAGACTCAGATCTGCTTCTTCAAGAGTACGATGTTCCTCAGGGCTCAGTCCTGAGTGTTACCGTATTTGCAATGGCCATAAATAGCATAACATCCGCTGTAAACAATCCTGTCCTACGCTCTCTGTTTGTCGACGACTATGCCATCTTCATTTCAGTGTCACAGATGCGGAGCGACAAATCCAACTCGTCCTCAATACTACTGGTCGAAGAGGACTGGCTTTCGTTTCTCGCTGTGTTCTTTTCAGTAGGAGACTATGCCTCCTCGAGAAACTCACCTGGTCCTGGGGAACAACGTTCTAAAATTCTACCCTTTTTTCAAAATCTTAGGTTTAATCTTTGATCAGAGATTGAATTGGATTGAACATCTGACAGACCTAAGAGCAAGAACATTAAAGTCTCTGAATTTATTGAAGTGCCTGAGTAGCAGGGAATGGGGCGCTGATCGATCCCCTTTTTCTCCAGTTTTATCAAGCATTTGTAAGAATTCGGCTCGATTATGGCTGTGTTGTATATAGCTCTGCTCGTGCAAGATATTTAAAAGTTTGATAGTGTCTACCATGCAGGATTCCGACTAGTTACGGGAGCCTACCGTACTAGTGCTATTCCGAGTTTGTATGCCGAGAGCGGCGTACCATCTCTTTACCTCCGGCGGCAATCATGCTATGACACCGTTTTACCACGTGCTAATATTACCCGGCAATCTGGTACACAACGCAGTATTTCATCCTTCCTCTGCATCCATCCGTTTCTACAACAATAGACTGAGAGCAACCAAACCTTTTGGATATCGCTCCAAAGAAATTTTGGAAATCTTGATTATACGCACACCTAATGTCTTAAATCAAGATTTCAGTAAGACTCCTCCTTGGGCTTTGCACAAGCCGAAGATTAATTTCGATATTCTGAATCATGACTAGAACAATCCTGCTGCGATGTTGAGGGTATACTTTCACCTAATCCTCGACAAATATCGGGTCCATATCCCTGTGTTTACAGACGGGTCGAAGCAGGCTGATGGTGTTGGCTGCTCTGTGGTTTCCCCGTAAGACCTGTGGCTACCGTCTTGGCGTCATGTGCAGCGTTTACACCGCTGAATGCTACGCCATATTGAGAGAACTACGATCAACAAAGTTCTCCCACGGATCGAATTTCCTGATTTGTTCTGATTCTATAAGTGCTCTTCAAGCAATGCAGACTATGTATCCAGCTCATAAGCTGATTCAGAACATCCAGGATGTGCTTTACTTGCTCGAAAGTGATGGAAGGAACATAATGTTTTGCTGGATTCTCGGGAATCAGAGGAAATGAGGAAGCAGACGTTTCCGCAAAAGCGGCATACCTCAAGAACCGCGTGGATTTCTTTACGATTCCAAAAGGAATCTCCTAAATTCCATCAAGACGAGGAAGAGTGAATGGAACAATGAGTTTTGGCTGATGAAGGGAATAAGCTCCGACTTATGAAATCCTCTGTTAAGTCATGGAGCAGGTCAGCCAGGCGCGACGAGGTCTTGCTATCCCGCCTGCGCATTGTCCTCTCACTCATCGGTATCTCTTATTACTTGATGATGAACCCGTTTGTGAGGAGTGTAGCTCTTCTCTGACAGTGCGTCACCTATTAACCGATTGCAGAAAATACACGAGAATACGGAGACAAATTGGTCTGGTTGCAGATTTATCAACAATTCTCGGAAATGAAACGGATGATAAGAAACTATTGAATTTTATGACTAGATTGGGACTCCTTCCAGATGTTTTTGGAAGGGTTTCAATTTGCATTCTTCTTTCCTCTTCCGTCTTTCCTTTTATCCTTCCTTTAAGTAATTTGAAAATTATAATTTTTAGATTTTTTTTCTTTTTATAATATAATATGTTCGGCAATTGTTTCCTTTTCTTTTATCTTTGTATTTATATATTTGTTGAATACTGGTGGGATTTTTAGTGGGTATGGCCGAGATATTCGGCGAGTCCCACACACGGGGAAGAGTCTTTACGGCTCTTCTCTATGGAGCGAAACAGCATTTTTCCTCACCTGTAAGGGCTCCAATGACCTTGCCGTTGACGAGCCCTAAAACCCCACAAAAAATTATCCGGATCCCGTCGAGATCTAGTACTTTCTTGAACTTAAGTATATCTACGGCTTTCTGTACGTCTTTAGTGAAGACACCTGCGTCGCAGGAATAATTCACTGAAAAATCTGTCATCAAGCCTGACGGAGAAGATATTTTTTAAGCAGTTAACTGCATAGTGGGTACTGCTAGTTCTTCCTGGCTCTCGTGAAAGTCGTCTTGCCTCGATGTAGTCTAAACGAAGCTGGACCTCAATCAATAAACTGTGATTCCAGGGTTTCTGAGTCTGGGCATCGCATGTTGCTACTTCTTTGTTTCCTTGATTTCCTCGCTGTTTCTCTCCGCACCTTTGGTCCAGCTGATGCTGTTAGTCAAGCAGGATTACTCAGAACCTTTTACCTCATCCAAGATTATCCTATTGGATCTTTGTGGTCCGTCGTACCTTGTTGGGAAGGTATCCCTTGCCTTTAGTGACAGAGAACCCTTCTGCTCGCTCAGTTACGCTCCTTCATTTCCACTACAATGTTTTGTGTTACGGTTTTCTATTTTGTTCCAGCATCTACAGCATTCGTTATATCTTGGTTGGGTGGATGTATTTTGCCACTATTGTCAAGAACAATAACTTCTTTCGTTTCCTGCGAATTGTCATTACCTCTGCGCACTGATCTTTGGGATCAACCACTTCCTTAATTTTCTTTCTTACTTTTGCATAGGTTGCGTCTTCGTCGGTCGCAATTTTTTTCACCTGATTAAGTGGAGGGTTACTCTTGGTCTGTCTTTTCTTGTATTTCTTCGGAACAGTTCTCTCTTTTGTGAGATCATCTTTTGGTTTTATTTTCTCTTTTCTTTTTTGTCCCTACTACTGCGTTCCAAAGGCGGTCTAGGTGCTTCTCTTTTCTTATCTTACTAAGGCTCTATAGGACCTTTAGATTCGTGATGCTTTTATATTGATGCCTGACTTGGGTCTTTTAGTATATCTTCACATCCTGCAAGATGGTTCATGATATCTGTTCTTTCTTTCTCAAAGTCCTGACATTTATTTTTGATTATGCTTCCATGGCCTTCGCCAATCAGTCTTTAATCACCATTAGATTATCATTAACCACATTGCTCCTCTCTACCCTTGTATGTTTCGTCAGACTTTCGATGCGTTTCATCTGGACTGTTGGTAGCTGCTCCATTGCCTTACATTTTTTCAGCAGAACACCAAAGTGTCCTCCCTCTTGAACACCAACGCCTTTCCTTGTCCTGTGATCTTTCTGGCTGTGCAGCAAAGCTTTTCGGTCCTCCATGATCCTGCACTGTAGTTATTCTCGGAGGCGGCAGAATAGGTGACCCAGCAAATGAGCTACGAAGAGCGAACGGATGTTGTCAAGAGGAGATGTCACGGTTGCCAAGGTGGGAGATGGTGAGGTCCTATACACACTCGACTTCGTAGCAAAGGATTCATTTTAACCTTCCACAAATGTGGATGGCATTGGGATAAGGGGCCTGCACTGCACCGAAATGCAGTGATAATACCCCCAGGGGAAAGGGCGGAATGTGAAGACAAGTGAATGGGCAAGGTTAAAAAGTGGATGTGTACGTATTTATGTAATCGTGTCAGAATTACTTCTGGGGTAGAGGACTTTTAACAGTATTGCTGCTTTGCGGACACCGCGTTGAGGTTCGTCTGTGCCCTGGTCGTTGTACACGACCACCGCATGTTATCAGATGACCCCCTAAATGACGGGGATGACTAGAATGACATGCCAATGAGGTGAAAAGATGAGTAAATATTGATGTGGAATGAATGGCAGGGGAAACAGGAGTGTCCCGAGAAAACGTGCCGCGAATCCGCTTCGTCCACCACCGCGAATGTACTTGGATCAGGCAAGGTTTGAACCAGCGGCACCAGATGTAGAAGCTAAGTGAACTAGGCACAACGCCACGGGCCGCCCAAAATGTCGATGAGTCGCTTATGAAACAAAGCTTTTTCTACAGGGATATCATTTCCATTTCAATTCCCATCAAGTCGGTATTTCATCTTCCCGATGTTACATTCATATTTTAAAATATATGAAGAAATAATTTATGATTTATTGAAAAGCAAATTAATTGAACATCGAAAAATGTTATCCACAACATAAAAGCTCCATGATATGCCCTCAATTTTGTAATCTTGTTGAATAATAAGTAGCAATATTTATCGTACGTATTGTTTTCGTTTACTTCTTAAATTATACTCAAAAAGGTCAATAATTTTGCGATTTAAGATTGTCATGTTATTACTTTTTTCCTACCTTTTCAATTTATCATGTCTGAATAATGAACGTTTGCCATCACATTGACAACGCGTTGCTTTGATTGATTGTCTCGAAAATTTGCACACCAACCTTACCAGAGTCCTTTTATATGAACTTTATAAATTATTATGAAACAATGAAGTAATTCCTTAATTTTAATTGATTTCACTTTTGTGGAAAAATAATACTTCAACAGATAAAACAAGCAACACAAAATTTTAATATTCATATCTGTAATGCGTATAACATAAATGAAGCATATGTGCAATTATTACAAATGGAATTAAAATAGTAAGTGATTAGTAAAATATAAGATAATTGCTCGAAAAAGTTACTTTAAATAAATACTAATACAAGACTGACAACATGGTTTTAAAAATGTATTTTACATTGTCTCATTATTATAAATGACGAATGAAATTATTTCGAGAAAGTTTAGTTTCATTTCTTTAAAATTATCGTTTATTTGAAGTTTTATTCCATTTATTTGAAATTATCGTTTTAAAGTGAAATAAATGTTGGAATTCAACATTCGAATATCTTCTTTTAAGTATTTGATTAAATATATATCTCTGATTTGATTAAGTGAAATGTTTATTTGCTGTCAGTTGGGGTGGTAACACCATTGATAGGAAATATACTCCGGAAAAATTCGTCTGTGGCGGCTTCTTGAAGTGGAAGTATATATGCATTTGAATCTTCGGTTTCTATCGACTTCCTTTCACTCGTTGTAGACAGTTTCGATTTGGTTCCGGACTTTCTCATTTTTGATGGTCTGGGATACATATCTTCCGTCTTATATTTTTTTGGGAAGTTCATTTTATGAGGCATTTTTACATCCATGACCGCAGGAGTCTTAAAAAAGACGTTTTGAATCAAATAGAATTGAAATGGGTTGGCAAACCTGCAGATAGAAGAATTAGGGTCAAATTTAAAGAGAAATAACACAAATTTTTGATTGTCGATAATAATCATATTAGTTAATAATAATTTTTATTGCCATGACTACATTAAAAGTATTATTTGTATCTAAGTAAAAAAAATAACTTCCATTATTATTATCATCATGTACTTTCAGTACTCCTTAAAATCCTCAAAGATGATATTAAACTGCCAAAAACATTAATTTTCAAACTTGCCATTATTCATGTTTCGAATCTCAACTTCACCAAGACAACTCAGGGTAGAATAAAGAATTTATGTGACTGCTTTTTCTGTACGTCTTGTTGTTATTTTTGTATCAGCCGCCAAACGTAAGTGCATGTAATATCTGTGTCAGCGAATGAGGCATTCCTACAATAGATTCTTCATGATATTCTTCAAACTACCGCTAGTTCTTTATTAGTGTGTCGATATTAATTTGTTATTTATTCAAGCTCATAAAAAATGAAATTGTGTGATCCTTACATTTTCAAAATACCCCTCAATTTTTATTGTCAAACTTTATTTTGGAGAATTGTTGAAATACATTCCCTGAATCTGACAGCATATTGATTTCCTAAGATTCAGAATTTATTGACAGTTTTTATAGCTTAACTTAAGAAAATATTTTTTTCTTGCCTAAGCACAGAAATTAAAAATAATTAGGCAATAACTTATTTATTACTTACACGTCATATATTAGGTTGACAATATGAGACATTGTAATGGCTCGTTTCATGGATTCATTATCATATTTGTTGGGTAGTAATCGTCCTGTGATCAAATAACTTTTATCCGATTCACATACTGGTACAGCCCAGCTTATATTTTCAAGATTGTAACCAAGTGCTATGATTTCTTCTCTCGTGTTTGACAGAATTTCTTCTCTTGACCAACCTTTTTCTGTAAAGCCAAAGAATCAGTATCAAATAGATGATTATGATTACGAAAGGAAAGAAAACAATACTGAAGACAAATGTATTTTAATCGAAAGAAAATATTTTGTCGTAGAGTGTTAAAATTGTATCCGAGAAAAGAAATTTATACTTTAATGAATAGGATACATCCATATGATTTTTTTTCTTCTCCAAACTTTTTTGCAGGAACGCTAATTCCTCAAAATTAGATAAAAACAATTTGTTGTTGTTGTGAATAGGTCACGTCTTTGTGCAAACCAACTTAGTTTTTTGTCACATTCCCATTGATATCCAGTGAGACTGTCGTCCATAAATGTTGGTGGTTTGATAGTATGCCCAATGTATCCCCAATACCTATTTTTCCTCATATATTTCTTTTTACACACGAACTGAGAAATATTCTAGAATTGATTCAAGAATCAATAGATATGACGTTTATGTCTTAGTTGTTTAACCAGCGTTGCCCGCGGTTTTTTTACCTATCTACTTTTACTCAGGAAAAAAATAAATCTATGTATTGTAGAATCAAAATAATTTTATTTACACATTTTTTAAAACATCCTAATTTTTCAAATTCGTAGATAATACAAATTTAATACAAAACTTGATTGTGTACAACATTTTGAGTTTTAACTCCAGGAGCGAGATTAAATAAATATTTGGTTGAAACCACCCTTAAGGAAGCAACATAGAGTTGCCCGCAAATCAATCGAAGCGTTGCCAATTAACCTAGCACACCATTTTACACTGAGGAGACACCATAGGGGTTGAACTTGTACTTTATTTGCCACTACGTATTTGAAAGTCCCGAAATCTATGTATTAATAAAAAATATGAAAAATTACATTAATATTTGATGAAATATTATTACATGACACTCTCAACTCCTCCCTATGGGGCTCTAATGCTGTCAGACACCCCACCTCCTCATGTTGGTACTATATTGACAACATATCGGAAGTATGTCTATTCATCTCAGACACCCTGAAAAACAGGGGATACTACACTAATATCATCCTTTTTCGATAACTTTTCGTGTCACGCTCTTCCTGACTCCCACCACAAGGGTTTTCATGCTAGTAAATATGGTCTGAACGATTACAGCGTAACCAGGAGTATAGTTATTCATTTTAAAAAACCCTACAGTTTCGCCCATAATATGGGTCGTTTTACATTATTTTTACATCTCGTCCTTTCAATCTCCAGCTTTGAGGATACTGCGCTCCAATGTGATGAGAACACTGTGTTAACGTTATTGGCACCATTAGAACTATGATCCGATGCAAATCGGTAATTTTCAATTATTTATTCTCTTATCTCTTTCCACCGTCTTTCTCTCTATGGGGACTGAATAACGACTTACACGATGTTAGTATCAGGACTTACCGCCATTTTCACAGACTGGTATTGTACAAGAATATTTTCAAGTCTGGCCAATACAGTAATATTGGCGACGTAGACTACTTGGAGATATTTTAAACAATGTGCAGAAATTGCTTACGATGAATACGAAATATCACAAGTTTCCATAAGATGTATGTTAGTTAATGGGCAGTGGAACATTAATGTACAGACAGAACAAAATGAGTGAATATAAACATGAATCATGACTATATGATGAGTGAATATAAACATGAATCATGACTCTAGATTTTTTATCAAAAAATAACATTCTCTCTGATGATCAACACGGTTTTAGAAAATCCTTTTCCACTACAAGCGCCATATTTTCCTTCTTAAAAGAAGTTACCACATCTCTTGACCGTGGAGAAAATCCTCAGGGTGTTTTTCTTGACTTAACCAAAGCTTTCGATGTCATCGATCACGGAATTCTCCTTTCAAAATTGCATTCTTTAGGCATTCGTGGACTTCCACATCAATGGCTAACTTCTTATTTAAAAGATAGATATCAACAGGTCGAAATATCCTATACTAAAAATAAAATACTT